>SJYQ01002942.1:457163-475842 GCA_006410935.1 Redunca redunca
ATGACCGAGTCAGATATATCTCAGGAATATCAGGTTGGTTTAATATTTGAAACTGATTAAGGTAATTTTTCACATTAATGAACCAAAAGAGAAAAACCATTTGATAATCTCAGTAGATACAGAAGAAGTTCATGATATATATCTGTATTTATCCATGATTAAAACTCTTAGGAATAGAAAGGAACTTTTAAAAACTTGATGTAGCAAATTTTCAAAAACAAAACAAGCACAGAATGTAAAACAAATGCCATTCTTAATGGTGAACTATGAAAGCATTCCCTTCCAGATCAGTATCAAGGTATATGCAATATCAAGGTGTACGGTGTATGCAATCACCATTTCTCTTTCTATAGAACATAAAGGAAATCAACATAGGCAATAGTGGATGGCCTATGGAAGGTGGTAAGAAAATATAAAGAAAAAAAGATAAACATACTGAAAAGGGAGATCTTTAGTTTTCATTATTCAAAAATGACATAATTTTTAAGCAGAAAACTCCAAAGAATTGCTAGTGAATTTTCAGAATTAAGATTGTTCAGCAAAGCTAAGGGATATAAAGCCAATTACTTTTCTACACAAAAACTGCAATAAGAGAGCCATTTACAAGATTACAGTTAATATCAAGTAACTAGGGATAAGTCCATGGTGTGGAAGCCCTTTACAATATAATTAGGTGACTTTGTTATAAAGTACTAATAATAGGAGAGATAGTCCACGTTTCTGGATAGAAAGTCTTAACATTATAAGGGTATCAATTTTTCCCCAAATTCATCTACAGATTCAACACAACTCCAATCCAATCTCAGTGGTACTTAGTGATCTAATTTTAGACATATTATGGAAGAGTGGAGGGTCAAGAATAGCTTAGACAGTCCTGTAGAAAGAGAACAAGGCCAGGGAAGCATAATGGTTACAAGATTTCAAGATTATGATAAATTTGTAATAATTATAGCAATGTGATACCAGCTCAGGTTTAGTAAAATTAACAAACCCATGTTCAGGACATGGGGAGAGAGGAGGTGAGGGTGAGATGCATGGAGAGAGTCACATGGAAACTTACATTACCATATGCAAAATAGACAGCCAATGGGGATTTGCTGTGTGGCTCAGGGAATTCAAACAGCAGCTCTGTATCAACCTAGAGGGGTGGGAGGGGGAGGGAGATAGGAGGGAGTTTCCAGAGGGAGGGGATATACATATACCTATGGCTGATTCATGTTGCGGTTTCACAGAAAACAACAAAATTCTGTAAAGCAATTATCCTTCAATTTAAAAATAAATAAATTAAAACAAGCAAACAAATAAACCCATGTTCATGACAGAAGAGGCATCACAGACCAGAGAGAAGAGGACACTATCCGCTGAATGGTGCTGAAACAATCGATGACCCATATATATATATTAAAGAAACTGTTTTCCTGCTTCACACACATATACATACACAATAAATTTTTGTGGATTAAAAATTGAAAATAAAACTCTATATCTTTTATGGGACTTCCCTGGTGTCTCAGTGATAAAGAATCTGCCTGCAGTGTAGGAGCCACAGGGGAAGTGGGTTCGATTCCTGGGTCAGGAAGATCCCCTGGAGGAGGGCATGGCAACCCATCCAGTATTCTTGCCTGGAGAATCCCATGGACAGAAGGGCCTGGTGGTCTGCAGTCCACGGGGTCACAATGAGTCCGACATGACTAAAGTGACTTAGCACTCACGCACACATGTACATCTTTTATAAGGCAATAGAGTGGAATATTTTTATGCCTTTAAGATAATGAAGGATTTTTAAGGTAAGACAAAAAACTCTATAAACCATGGAGTGAAAGGCTGATGATTAAACAACATTAAAATTAAGAATGTGTGTTCATTAAAGGGTACCATTTAGAGAGTAAGAAGAGAAAGCTGCACACTGAGAGAAGGTATTTGAAGGGTAATGAAATGCCAAAAGATTGACATCCACAGCTTCAGTAGAACTGCTCTAAACCAATGAGAAAAGACGCATGTCTCATATCCTAGAAGAGGAAGCAGAAAAGGTCCTAAAGGGATGAAGAGATACTGCACCTCAGCAGTAACCTGAGACATGCAAAATAAAGCCACACTGAGATACTACTGCATTCCCAAAGCTGACTGACAAAAAATAAAAAAGTCAGGCAATACAGAGTATGGATGAAGATTTGGAATAAAAGGAATTCTTACTCAAAGTGGCACAAACATACAGGGACACTTGGGAATATCTGTACCAGTGTTGTGAGTAATGCAGAGTCCATCAGAAGAAGAGGGAATACCTGGCGGTGTGTGCACACCAGGCTCAGATGCTCCTGAAGTCATATCAGGCCTTCTGAGCCTCACCTGTCTCTCAGATAGGCTCTTCACAAGCTCTGACCCAATATGGAGACACAGACCCACAGCTCCTTGCCTCCTGGCTGCGTCACAGTGTCTGCTTTTCCTGCCCCAGGATTTTCTGTTGCTGCTGACGTGTGAGAAGCACCATGGCCCACCCTCAGTCCACAGATGAGTGCACCGCAAGTGCAGGGAAGTTAGTGTACTTTGAGGTGAATCTCTGGGGAGAGCTCATAGGTTCTTCTCCATTCACCCACAGGCTCCCAACCTCACCGACCATCTGGAGATAGTGTGGTCTCTAAACATGGTGCCTTGAGACCAGCAGTTGGTTGTACTTGAGTCCAAGTGCTGGCCAGTTTGGGGAGGCATCTTTATGATGGTTTCCCCTCTTTTACTGTCTCACTCCTCTTTTCCTTTCCCTCCTGGTTCCCTGAGTAGCAGGGAAGCTTTTGCCTCAGGGTCTGCTATGTCCAATGATGTGGAAGACTTTTTTCTTTCTTTTTTAATCAAAGATTTTAACTGCACAATATTGACAAGTAAAGAAAAAAATACAATTATTGGAGGACAATTGCTCTTCAGTATTGTGTTGGCCTCTGCCACACATCAACACGAACCAGCCACAGGTAGACATATGTCCCCTCCGTCTTGAACCTCGCTCCCAACTCCCTCCCATCCCAGCCCTCTAGGTTGTCCCAGAGCACTGGAAGCATCCATGCACTAGGAGTGCTCACATTGGTGTCCAGGTCCTGAAAGGCAATTATGCACATTCCCTGTTGGGAGATGGCATGTTGGTAGTCTGAAATTGGTCATGGTAGGAATCTTTATTTACATTATGAATATTGGCAAACACTGGAGAAGGCAATGGCAACCCACTCCAGTACTCTTGCCTGGAAAATCCCATGGATGGAGGAGCCTGGTAGGCTGCAGTCCATGAGGTCACTAAGAGTCTGGACATGACTGAGCGACTTCACTTTCACTTTACACTTTCATGCACTGGGGAAGGAAATGGCAACCCACTCCAATGTTTTTGCCTGGGGATTCCCAGGGGCAGGGGAGCCTGGTGGGCTGCTGTCTATGGGGTCACGCAGAGTCGGATACAACTGAAGCGACTTAGCAGCATTGGCAAACACTGTGAGTATGGATTTTCACCCCTTGGAAAGATAGTGGCTAATTGTTTATCAGCACACCACTTGGTATGGCAATCCACTCCAGTACTCTTGCATGGGAAATCCCATGGATAGAGGAGCTTAGCAGCCGACAGTCCATGGGATCACAAGGAGTCAGACATGACTGAGCAACTAAACAAGAACAGCAACACCACTTGGTAGGATTTGGACAAACTAGATGTGAAGAAGAGGAAGATGTCTTAGGTGATACCGAGATTCCTGACTTTAGAGATAGAAGATGACAGCACAAAATGAAGCCAAAGGCAGAGAGCCGAGTGATTTATGCCTGAAAGCAGAGTGCTGAAGATATTACGGAGAACAAGATGGACATAGCTGAGAAAAGAAGCGAAAGGCAAAGGAGAAAAGGAAAGATATACCCATCTCAATGCAGAGTTCCAAAGAATAGCAAAGAGAGATAAGAAGGCTTTCTTAAGTGAACAATGAGTGCAAAGAAATAGAGGAAAACAATAGAATGGGAAAGACTAGAGATCTCTTCAAGAATATTAGAGATACCAAAGGAACATTTCATGCAAATATGGGCTCAATAAAGGGCAGAAACAAAAAGACCTAACAGAAGCAGAAGAGATTAGGAAGAGGTGGCAGGAATACACAGAAGAACTCCAGGAGACAGTGAAAGACAGAGAAACCTGGAATGCTGTCGTGCATGGGGTCACAAAGAGTCGGACATGACTGAGAGGCTGAACAACAACAAAGTTAAAAAGAAAGAAACAACATAATGAAGGGAATGATTATACAAGTCATTTTATCAATCATATTAAATGAGACTGCTTCTTCCAAACTGGAAATACATTTATGATATAACATTTACTAGAAAAGTGAGAGAAAAACAACCCCCCGGTGGCCCATATTATAATGACCCACATAAATCTTTCTGGAAGGCAGTAAATCATGCTTCTCAAACCTGGCTGCATAGAAGGATCACCTGGGTAGATTTAACAATTATTCCAGCTTGTTCTAACTGCTGTTGTGTTAATTGTTTTGGATTTGTTTTTTGAGACTCTTTCCCCTTTATTATTCTTTTGTTCTCTTATAACTCTCTTTAATGTTATGTTTCAGCTTTCCCTGGTGGCTCAGACAGTAAAGAATTTGCCTGCAATGCAGGAGACCTGGGTTTGATCCCTGGGAAAATCCCCTGGAGGAGGGAATGGCTACCCATTCCAGTATTCTTGCTTGGAGAATTCCGTAGACAGAGGAATCTGGTGGGCTACAGTCTCTAGGATCACAAAGAGTCAGATACGACTGAGTGGTGAATACACACACTGTTGTGTTTGGATTCTTTTTCTTTTTTGTGTGTATATCTGTTACAGGTTTTTGGTCTGTGGTTACCATGAGGTTTTTGTCTAGCAGTCACCACATATATACATCTGTCCATGGGATTTTCCAGGCAAGAATATTTTGAATTGTTGATCTTTTAATTTGAAATGCATTTTAAAAACCTGGTATTTGTATTCTCCTCCCCTCATGATTATTATGTTCAGTATCATGTTTTATATCTACTCATATTTTATATCTAGTAATACTCATTTTGTATATCCCCTAACTTAGTGGCTTATATATTCTAGAATAGAAGACTTTACTACTTTTTTCTTTTAATCTCCCTACTAGCTTGGACCTCAACTCAAACAACTTAAATCAGAATCTTCAATGCTGAACCTCAGAATTGGTGTTTTTACCAGTACTGAGAGATGTCACATAAAATATTGCAGGCCAGGAAACTGAAGTCAGTGGAAAAGGAGATGGTCAGAGGAAAGCCTTAGAGTTGGTGGTAAATGGAGTTAACATCATAGGAGATAGAAACATTAGCAAAGGTATGAAATCTTTTTATTCTCTCTGAAACAAGAGAATGAAGAGAGTTTGGATGGAAACAGAGAAACTTTGAAGTGGAAAGAAGAGATGGCAAATGAAATCAAATGACTTCAGTTTTCTCAGTATATAGGAGGTGGTAATAGTAACAGTGATGATCATCATTGTCATTTAGGAGCTGGTGTTTATTGAGCAAAAGTTTCTACAATAGTAATAGATGCTTCACTAATCTTCATTACAGCTCTATGATTCTGCTATTATTTTTCCCATTTTATTGATTAGAAGGCATAAGATGGAGAGATGTGTGGGACCCAGCAATTTGCCAAGATCACACAGCTCATAAGTAACAGAATTCTTTCTGTATCTGTGTGCTGTATTGGGGACTTCTCAAGTGGTGCTAGTGGTAAAGAATCTGCCTGCCAATGCAGGAGATGCAAAAGACTCGGGTTCGATTCCTGGGTCAGGAAGATCCCTGGGAGTGGGAAGTGGCAAACCATTCCAATATTCTTACCTGGAAAATTTCATGGATAAAAGAGTTTTCACAGTGTCACTTCAAAGGCCCGATATTATGGTCTAAGTTTAGTGGTAACACCCTGATGCTGGGAAAGATTGAAGGCAAAAGGAGAAGGGGGCAACAGAGGATGAGATGGTTGGACAGCATCCTCAACTCAATGGACTTGGGAGGCTACAGTCCATGGGACCACAGAGAATCAGACACCACCGAGCTGTGTTGAATGTACTGCTGTGCAAACCTGAAAGCCTTGGCTTTTAACTGTGCCATCATGGAAATGAGGAAGAATCAGACTGCAGGTTCAAAGAGAAAGAGGAGCTTTGAAGATCAGCTTTGGACTAGGCCAGGGAGTCCGAGATGAGTTTGGCTGTGAATAGTGTGGGGGGCCCAGTTAAGGGTTTGGGGGCATGGATTTGTTCATCTAGCATTTTGTCTGACATTTTCTAATGACATTCTGGAAAGCTAGTTACCCAAAATGGGGTTAATCAAAGCAAATGGAGCAGAAGGTCAAGGACTAAGGTTTCTAATGTACTAAGAAGAAGACTGTTGAGAGAGGTTCAGAAGTGGATCCGAGTACCGAGGGTTAATATGAAGGATTCTGAGGGCTGGATAAGCTGAAGAATTGGAGAAACTGAGAGAGGCTTCCCAGCTGGTGCTAGTGGTAAAGAACCCGCCTGTCAATTCAGGAGACATAGGAGATGCAAGTTGGGTCCCTGGGTTGGGAAGTTCCCCTGAAGGAGGGCGTGGCAATCCACTCCAGTATTCTTGCCTGAAGAATCCCATGGACAAAGGAGCCTGGTGGGCTACAGTCCATGGGGTTGCAAAGGGTCAGACATGACTGAGGTGACTTGGCACACAGCACACAGAGGGATTGGGGTGTTTTGCCGATAGTGAAAATCATATTTCATAAAGGCAAGAAGGAGAGATTATTAGAAAGAGGTGGTGTTCCAGAACTGTGTATCTTGAATCTGGAAATATTACAGACCTGTAGGTGAAGTTTCAGCATTTTGATAGAGGGATATTTTTGGTTCAGGAGAGGCTTTCCTGCTGTGTCTGATTTCACCCATTTGGCCAGGTACTACCTTAAGATACATAAAATACTCTTAATAAGTCACTTGCCACTAATGTTCTTCAGTCGCTCAGTCATATCTGACTCTTTGTGACCTCATGGACTGCAGCATGCCAGGCCTCCCTGTCCCTCACTATCTCCCAAAGTTTTCCCAAGTCCATTGAGTTGGGGATGCTGTCCAATCATCTCATCCTCTGTTGCCCCCTTCTCCTTTTGCCTTCAATCTTTCCCAGCATCAGGGTGTTACCACTAAACTTAGACCATAATATCGGGCCTTTGAAGTGACACTGTGAAAACTCTTTCTTTGAAGAGTTCAGAGTGTCATGCTTTCTTAATGAGTAACAGAACTTTTAAAACTGATGCTTCCATTTTTAGGGTAGAGCTGAAGGATGTGGCCAGCCACCCTGAGATCAGTCATGCAAATAGATGTTGGAGGTGGTCCAGAACTGGCCATCATCTGGTGCTGCTAGCAGGGGAAAGTTGGCTTTTGAATGACTAATAAAAATCACATTGATTGTACTCATTATATTATACTGAATTGATTAATAGACTAAGTAGATGTAATATGGGACTGGATACAGCTGAAATCTCAGGTTTGGTCCTAATGTTCCCATGTCAAATGATTTTAGGAACATTACTTAGCATCCTCTGCCATAGGTTCCTGACCAGAAATGAGCACTTTGTCTACCAAGCAGTGAAATCTTAAGAAATAAGATTAATTAAAATTGGGTTGGGCTTTTACAATAAAAATATAATATTAAGCAAAAGGATTGTTAATATGATTGCTAGCTACGAAGCATTATGATCAGCTCTGAATTGACTATGGTTGTTTAAAAATATTGCCCCTGGGTTTCATGCATGCCTGCTAAGTTGCTTCAGTCATATCCAACTCTTTGCGACCTTATGGACTGTAGCTTGTCAGGGTCCTTTGTCCATGGGATTCTCCAGGTAAGGATACTGGAGATGGTTGCAATTTCCTCCTCCAGCAGTGGTGTGTGAGGGAATGAAAGACGGTTGGATGAAGGAACCCAAGTTGGAATGAAAGAAGATGCCTTTCCAAAGGCACCCAGAAAGACACTTTCCCCAAGAGTGTGCTGTGTGTGTGCTCAGTTACTTCAGTCATGTCCAACTTGTTGTGATCCTATGGACTGTAGCCTGCCAGGCTCCTTTGTCCATGGAATTCTCCAGGCAAGAATACTAGAGAGTGTCACTGTGCATCTCACTGGGACTCCAGAGGACTGGGGGTGGTTCCTGCTCCACGTGGGCAATGCTGTTTCCACAAAACCCGGGTAACCCCTAGTTACAACAGACACTGGGCAGGCACCTCTAGTCGTCCTTGGACTTTGTTTCTTCTTCAGAGGAGTGCCTGCTTTGTGTTTTGCTGCTCCTCCCAAAATGCTCTGTGGCAGGAAGGCCTATGTCAGACGTCAGACACGCTACTGTGCATCTTAAGTTTGGTCCTTCTCGGTTACCCTCTTGCTCTGTGTGAGAACAAGAAGGAGGGGATATAAGTCCTGATTGAAATGCCAAATTCTCTGGAGTCCTTCTGGCCCCTGATGTGGAGCAACTGATTAGTTTTGCTTGTTGGACTGGCAACTATTGAGAAATCAAGCCCTGAGCTTTTGGAGTGGGAGCACGGGCTCTAAGACCCTAGAAGTGAAAGTGAAAGTAGCTCAGTCATGTCCAGCTCTTTGAAACCCCATGGACTATACAGTCCGTGGAATTCTTCAGGCCAGAATACTGGAGTGGGTTGCCATTTCCTTCTCCAGGGAGTCTTCCCAACCCAGGGATCAAACCCAGGTCTCCCAATTGCAGGCAGATTCTTTACCAGCTGAGCTACAAGGGAGGCCCCAAGACTACCCTAGACTACCAAAGAACTAACCCTAAGGGTATGAAATTTTGAGAACTCACACCAAGGAAACCACTTGAATATAAGACCTGGCATCACCCAACCACCAGTAGCACCCTGTGCAGGACGCCTCATCTAAATAACAGACAAAATAAAAATACAAATCCAGTCATCAGTAGACAGGATTACCACCTCACTCAGCCTTACCTATCAGAGGAAAAACAAACAAAAACTCAGCACAAATCTCACCCTATATGAAACTTACACAAACCACTGGACCAACCTTAGGAAGGAAGAAAGCAAAAGGAAGAAAGATTTAAACTTGAAACCTGGGAAAAGAAGACCTTAAACACAATAAGTTAAAAAAAAATTAATGAAAAGGAAGAAAAATACTACACAAATGAAGGAACAAACTAGAAACACAGAAGTCCAAATAAATGAAGAGGAAATAGGCAAACTACCTGAAAAAGAATTCAGGATAATGATAGTAAAGATGATCAAAAACCTTGAAAACAGGATGGATAAAATGCAAGAATCAATTAACAAAGACCTAGAAGAATTAAAGAATAAACATGCAGAGACAAACAATACAAGTACTGAAAAAATACTTTAGAAGGAATTTAGTATTTAGAAGTATTTTAGTAAAAATACTTTAGAAGGAATCAATAGCAGAATGTCTGAAGCAGAAGAACGAATCAGTGAGCTAGAAGATAAAATAGTGGAAATAACTTCTGAAGAGCAGAATAAAGTAAAAAGAATGAAAAGAACTGAGGATAGTCTCAGAGACCTCTGGGACAATATCAAAAGCACCAACATTTGAATTAAAGGGGTCCCAGAAGAATAAGAGAAAAAGAAATGGTAAGAGAAAATTTCTGAAGAGATTATAGTTGAAAATGTCCCCAACATGAAAAAGGAAATAATCAAATCCAAGAGGCATATAGAATCCCAAACAGGATAAACCCAAGGAGAAATATGCCAAGACACGTACTAATGAAACTAACAAAGACTAAACACAAAGAAAGAATATTAAAAGCAGCAAAGAAGAAGCAACAACTAACATACAAGGGAAACCCCATACACTTAACAGCTGATCTTTCAGCAGGCCAGAAGGGAATGGCAGGTTATATTTAAAGTACTGAAAGGGAAAAATCTACAACCGAGATTACTGTACCTGGCAAGGATCTCATTCAAAACTGATGAAGAAATAAAAAGCTTTCCAGACAAGCAAAAATTGAGAGAATTCAGTACCATCAAACCAGCTTTAAAACAAATATTAAAGGGACTTAGATAGTCAAGAAATATAAGAGGAGAAAAAAGATCTACAAAATCAACCTTAAACAATTAAGAAAATGGCAATAGGAACATATATGTTAATAATTATTTTAAGTGTAAATGGAATATATGCTCCAACCAAAGCCACAGACTGGCTGAAGAGATACAAAAAACAAGATCCATATATATGCTGTCTACAAGAAACCCACTTCAGACCTACAGGCACATATAGACTAAAAGTGAGAGGATGGAAAAATATATTCCATGCAAATGGGAAGCAAAAGAAAGCTGGAGTAGCAATCCTCATGTCAGACAGAATTGACCTTAAAATAAAGATTATAAGAGGTAAGGAAGGATACTACATAATGATCAAAGGATCAATCCAAGAGGAAGACATAACAATTGGACATATCTCTGCACCCACCATAGGAGCACCTCAATACATAAGACAAACACTAACAGACATAAAAATATAAATTTACAGTAGCACAATAATAGTAGGAGATTTTAATACCCCACTCATACCAATGGACAGATCATCAAAACAGAAAGTTAATATGGAAACACAAGTCTTAAATGATACATTAGATGAAATGGATCTCATTGATATCTTCAGGACATTCCATCCAAATGCAGAAGAATACACCTTCTTCTCAAGTGCACATGGAACATTCTCCAAGATAGACCACATCTTGGGTCACAAACCAAATCCTCAGTAAATTTAAGAAAAGTGAAATCATATCAAGCATCTTCTCTGACCACAACACTATGAGACTAGGTATCAATTACAAGGAAAAAACTGTAAGAAACACAAACACATGGAGGTTAAACAACATGTTTCTAAATAACCAACAGGTTACTGAAGAAATCAAAAGGGAAATCAAAAAATTTCTAGAAACAAACGACAATGAAAACATGACAACTCAAAACCCATGGGATGCAGCAAAAGCCGTTCTAAGAGGGAAGCTTATAGCAATACAATCCTACCCAAGAGACAAGAAAAACATCAAATAGACAAGCCAACTACACTTAAAACAACTGGAAAAAGAAGAACCCCAACCCCCCAAAATTAATAGAAGGGAAAAATTATAAACATCTGAATAGAAATAAAGGAAAAAGAAATGAAAAAACAATAATAAAGATTAATAAGACTAAAATCTGGTTCTTTGAGAAGATAAAAAAAAATTGACAAAACTTTCACGAGACTCATCAAGAAAAAAAGAGAAGAATAAAATAAAATAAAAAAAAGAAATGAAAAAGGAGATGTCACAACAGGCAATGCAGGAGACTATTAAGAACAACTATATGGCAATGAAATGGATAGCCTGGGAGAAATGGACAGGTTCTTAGAAAAAGCTCAGTCTTCAAGACTGAACCAGGAAGAAGTAGAAATTATGAACAACCCAATTACAAGCACTAAAATTGAAGCTGTGACCAAAAATCTCCCAAAGAACAAAAGCTCAGGACCAGATGGCTTCCAAGGAGAATTCTATCAAACATTTAGAGAAGAGCTAATGCCTAACCTTCTAAAACTCTTTTCAAAAATTGCAGAGGAAGGAACACTTTCAAACTCATTCTATGAGGCCACAATCACCCTGATACCTACACCAGACAAAGACAACACACAAAAAGAAAACTATATGCCAATATCACTGATGACCATAGATACAAAAATCCTCAACAAAATTTTATCAAACAGAATTCAGCAACACATCACAAAGCTCATACACCATGGTAAAGTTGGGTTTATTCCAGGGATACAAGGATTCTTCAATATATGCAAATCAATCAATGCGATACACCATATTAACAAATTCAAAGATAAAAATCATATGAAAATCTCAATAGATGCAGAAAAAGTGTTTGGCAAAATTTAGCACACATTTATGATGAAAACTCTTCAAAAAATGGGCATAGAGGAACCTACCTCAACATAGTAAATGCCATATATGATAAACCTAGAGCAAACATTGTTCTCAACGGTGACAAACTGACAGCATTCCCCCTAAGATCAGGAACAAGACAAGGGTGTCCACTTTCACCACTATTATTCAACATAGCTCTGGAAGTCCTAGCTACAGCAGTCAGAGAAGAAAAAAAGAAAAAAAGAAAAGAAAAGAAAAGAAAAGAAAAAGAATCCAAATTGGAAAAGAAGAAGTAAAGCTCTTACTGTTTACAGATGACATGGTACTGTACATAGAAAACCCTTTAAAGATAGTATTGGAAAATTACTAGAGCTAATCAGTGAGTTTAGCAAAGTTGCAGGACACAAAATCAATACACAGAAATCTCTTGCATTTCTATATAGTAACAATGAAAAATCAGAAAGAGAAGTTAAGGAATCAATGCCATTCACCATTGCAACAAAAAGAATTAAATATCTAGGAATAAACTTACCTAAGGAGACAGAAGAACTGTACACAGAAAATTATAAGACACTAATGAAAGAAATCAAAAATGACATAAACAGATGGAGAGATATTCCATGGTCCTGGGTAGGAAGAATCAGTATTGTGAAAATGACTACACTACCAAATGCAACCTACAGATTCAATGTGATCCCTATCAAATTACCAATGACATTTTTCACAGAACTAGAAGAAAAATGTTCACAATTCATCAGTCAGTTCAGTTGCTCAGTCATGTCTAACTCTTTGCGACCCCATGGACTATAGCATGCCAGGCCTCCCTGTCCATCACCAACTTCCAGAGTTTACTCAAACTCATGTCCATTGAGTCAGTGATGCCATCCAACCATCTCATCGTTTGTCGTCCCCTTCTCCTCTTGCCTTCAGTCTTTCCCAGCATCAAGGTCTTTTCAAATGAGTCAGCTCTTTGTATCAGATTGCCAAAGTATTGGAGTTTCAGCTTCAACATCAGTCCTTCTAACAAACATTCAGGACTGATTTCCTCATGGAAACACAAAAGACCCCAAAGAGCCAAAGCAGTCTTGAGAAAGAAGAATGGAATTGGAGGAATCAACCTTTCTGACTTTAGATTATACTACAAAGCTAAAGTCATAAAGACAGTATGGTATTGGCACAGAAACAGAAATATAGACCAATGGAACAAGACAGAAAGCCCAGAAATAAACCCATGGTGGGCTTCCCTGGTGGCTCAGAGGTTAAAGCGTCTGCCTGCAATTCAGGAGACTGGGTTCAATCCCTGAGTCGGGAAGATCCCCTGGAGAAGGAAATGGCAACCCACTCAAGTATTCTTGCCTGGAGAATCCCATGGACAGAGGAGCCTGGTGGGTTACAGTCCATGCAGTCGCAAAGAGTCAGACATGACTGAGTGACTTCAATTTCACTGTCACCTGTGGGTACCTTATTTTTGATGAAGGAGGCAAGAATATACAATGGGGCAAAGACAGCCTTTTTAATAAATGATATTGGGAAAAGTGGACAGCTACATGTAAAAAAATGAAATTAGAACACTTCCTAACACCATACACAAAGATAAACTCAAAATGGATTAAAGACCTAAATGTAAGACCAGAAACTATAAAACTCTTAAAGGAAAACATAGGCAGAACATTTGATGACATAAATCAAAGCAAGATCCTCTATGAGCCACCTCCTAGAGTAATGGAAATAAAAACAAAAGTAAACAAGTGGGACCTGATTAAATGTAAAAGCTTTTGCACAGCAAAGGAAACTATAAGTAAGGTGAAAAGACAACCCTCAGAATGGGAGAAAATAATAGCAAATGAAACAACTGACAAAGGTTTAATTTCTAAAATATACAAGCAGCTTATACAACCCAATGCCAGAAAAACAAACAACCCAATCAAAAAGTGGGGAAAAGACCTAAGCAGACATTTCTCCAAAGAAGACTTACAGATGGCTAACACATGAAAAGATGCTCAACATCGCTCATTATTAGAGAAATGCAAACCAAAACCACAATGAGATATCACCTCACACTAGTCAGAATGGCCATCATAAAAAGTCTACAAACAATAAATGCTGGAGAGGGTGTGGAGAAAAGGGAACACTCTCGCACTGTTGGTGGGAATGTAAATTGATACAGCCACTATAGAAGATGGTATGGAGATTTCTTAAAAAATATGAATAAAACCACCATATGACCCAGCAATCACTTTCCCAGGCATGTTCACTGAGGAAACCAATACTGAAAAAGACACATGTATCCTATTGTTCATTGCAGCACTATTTACAATAGCTAGAACATGGAAGCAATCTAGATGTCCATCGACAGATGAATGGATAAAGAAGTTGTGGTACATATACACAATGGAATATTACTCAGCCATAAAAAGGAATGCATTTGAGTCACTCTAATACAGAGTGAAGTAAGTCAGAAAGAGAAAGATAAATTTTGTATACTAACTCATATATATGGAATCTAGAAAAATGGTACTGAAGAATTTATTTACAGGGCAACAGTGGAGATACAGACATAGAGAATAGAATTATGGACATGGGGAGAGGGGAGGAGAGGGTGAGATGTATGGAAAGAGTAACATGGAAACTCACATTATGTGTAAAATAGATAGCCAACAGGAATTTGCTGTATGGCTCGGGGAACTCAAACAGGGGCTCTGCATCAACCTAGAGGGGTGGGATGGGGAGGGAGAAGGGAGGGAAGTTCAAAAGAGAGGGGATATGTGTATACCTATGGCTGATTCATGTTGAGGATTGACAGAAAACAACAAAATTCTGTAAAGCAATTATTTTTCAATAAAAAATAAAAGAATGCTAGAGGGGATCACCATTTCCTCCTCCAGGGGATCTTCCCAACCCAGCGATTGAACATGGGTCTCCTGTGTTGACAGGCAGATTTTTATTGTCTGAGCCACCAGGGAAGCCCTCCTCAAGAATGACAGAATGTAAATGGGAGAATATTTATCTACTGAATACAGCCACATGCTTAGAAGTGTTTATTGCTGTTTTGTAGCTCTTTCATATTCTTTCCACATTCACTGTGGCCAGAAGAAAGGGCTGCAATGGGAGGACATTCTCAGGAAATAATCATAGTAATGCACGCTGCTGTTCAGAGTTTACAGTGGCATTTCCATATATGAATTCTCACTACCACAGCTTTGCCAGTCAACCACATCAACTCACTATAGGATAAGCTGTGGCATGCAGCTTGCCTTGGACTCAGAACAAAAAGTACACCTGTTTCCCTTATTAAAATAATTCCATCTGACTTGGTGCTTTTCATTTGTGGGGTTGACTCCCAATGACACTGTCTCTCACTCTCAGACAGGGAACTCAGACCCTGTGGTTGCTGAAAACCAGACTTTATATGGTCACTTCCACATATCTACTTAATTATAAACTTACAGATGATTGTGAAAAACAAACTTGATTGCCTTAGATGGATTATTTTAAAACAGCATAAAACCTGTGAACGTGACTGAGGCACCAAAAGTTTACAGGATCTGAATTTGCAGACAGGTTTAGCATGCAAATACGGTTGATATTTAAGGTGGTGGTTTGCTCATGAATGAGGGAAATGGCCAAGCAAGTAATAGATCATGCCAATGCTGTCTAATTAGTTCACACATACAATAGTCCTTTAGTGTGATGCTCAAAATAAGCATGGGAGGGTCACAAGGCAGCAATCACTTTTTCTTTTCAAAGTATATAATCTAACAAATGGTCTGAGGTGTGCTGCCACGGTTTGTTCAGTTGGACACAAAGTGTCTTCAATTTACATGACTTCAATTTTAAGGACATCTTTTCAGGTATAGTTTAACAGAAAAATCTGCCTTCAGCCTTTTGAATTACACTGTTCTGAAACTGTAGCCAAGATGAAAAAATAGAGGAGTCACAAAGTTAATGTGATTGTCATTGGGCAGGTATCTCAGGGATAATAATGAAGCTTTGTTCTCTGTTCTTGGAGCCACAATAAAGGAAAATACCTTCCTGGGTAATTTTATGAAATGAGAACATATCCCAGGAGTAAAGGATTAGCAAGAACTGGAGAGTCTTCAAACGCAAATTTCCTGACATTTCATAGTTGCTAAAATAGTTACTTTACCTTGGGGAACTAATAATAACTTAGCTAAAGATTTCATTTAGTATAACCAAATATAATGCAAAAAGCACAGACTCTGATAAACACCATTTCCATTTTAGGTCTTGCTAAGGCTGGGTTTTCTCTCTTCTCTTTCTTCCACACATAGGAATGTTACAAGCAATTCGATGAAATTATTTATGTGAACTGGAAAGCTACACCAGATGTAATTAGCATCCCCATTTTGAAAACTGAAGAGAGGCCCCTTTGTAACTTGATGAAGTAATTGTTCTTTGAAACTATTGAACTTTCTTGTTGCCCTAAACAGTTTTATTTAATCAAAACCATTTCATTTTGATGTATCAATGGAAAAACTACGTTTGGAATCTGCAAAGCTTAAAGGAAACTTTTTGAAATGTTGCCGTGTCTCCAAATCTCTCAATAATCTGTGTTGGGTACAAATACTCTAATAAATAGCAAATACTCTACTTGTGGACTCAAATTGGGAAAAATTACCAAAGAGGATAGGAAAATTTTTGAGGAGCAATTTGGCAATAAGAATAAAATACCATGAAACTGTTGATATTGCTTTGACCCAATAATTTTACTTTAGTGAATTTATGCTAGGAATCTTAAATACTGAGAGAGGCTTATGCACAAAGATATTCATTGTAACGTTACTCATCATAACAAAACAACTAGAAACAGTTCTTTCTTTTTGTTGTGTATTTAGATAAAGCAAATCATGGTGTAACAACTGAAAGGAACAATATGCAGCCAATAAAATGATGATTATCAAAGCGAGATAACAATGGAGACCAATGTAGATCTAATATAAAACTTGTGCAAAAAGCTCTATGTAAAATTGTGTGCCTGGTAGAACTGCAACCATGTAAATATTAAATGAGCATAGAAAAAAGACTGAGGAAACATATGAAGATGCCAGCATAGGTTGTGTTTGGATAGGTGTACTACGAGTAATTTTCCATACCTTTTAAAAAATAATCTATAACTTTTTAAAACTATTCAAGCTGGATTTAAAAAAGGCAGAGGAATTAGAGATCAAATACCCGACATCCATTGGATCATAGAAAAAGCAAGAGAATTCCAGGAAAATATTTACTTCTGCTTTATTGACTGTGCCAATGTGTGGATCACAACAAACTGTGGAAAATTCTTCAAGAGATGAGAATACCAGACCACCTTACCTGTCTCCTGAGAAATCTGTATGCAGGTCAGGAAGCAACAGTTAGACCCAACATGGAACAATGGACTGGTTCTAAATAGGAAAAGGAGTACATCAAGGTATATATTGTCACCCTGCTTATTTAGCTTATATGCAGAGTACATCATGCAAAATGCCAGGCTGGATGATGCTCAAGCTGGAATCAAGATTGCCGGGAGAAATATAAATAAGATATGCCATCAGATATGCAGATGACACCACCCTTATGGCAGAAAGTGAAGAAGAACTAAAGAGCCTCTTGATGAAAGTGAAAGAAGAGAGTGAAAAAATTGGCTTAAAGCTCAACATTCAGAAAACGAAGATCATGGCATTTGGTCCCATCACTTCATGGGAAATAGATGGGGAAACAATGGAAACAGTCACAGACTTTATTTTCTTAGGCTTCAAAATCACTGCAGATGGTGGCTGCAGGCTTGAAATTAAAAGATGCTTGCGCCTTGGAAGAAAAGCCATGACCAACCTAGGCAGCATATTAAAAAACAGAGACATTACTTTGCCGACAAAGGTCCGTGTAATCAAAGTTTATAGATTTTCCAGTGGTCATGTATGGATGTGAGAGTTGGACTCTAAAGAAAGCTGAGTGCCAAAACTGATGTTGGAGAAGATTCTTGTGAGTCCCTTGGACTGTGAGGAGATCAAACAAGTCAGTGGTTAAGGAAATCAGTCCTGAATATTCATTGGAAGAACTAATGCTGAAGCTGAAACTGCAGTACTTTGGCCACCTGATGCGAAGAACTGGCTCATTGGAAAAGACCCTGAAACTGGGAAAGATTGAAGGCAGGAGAAGGGGACGACAGAGGATGAGATGGTTGGATGGCATCACTGACTCGATGGACATGAGTTTGAGCAAACTCTGGGAGTTGGTGAAGGACAGGGAAGCCTGGTGTGCTGCATTACATGGGGTCACAAAGAGTCAGAAGTTGGACGTGAGTGAGCGACTAAAGTGGCTTACTGATTGACTTTAAATTCCCAGCTTTTAAACTCAAAAGCTAGTTTTATTGAGTTGAATTCCTCTTTCTACCAGAAGCATTTTCTATGTAAATGGTTAATTAGCCATAAATGGGAATCCAGTTGTAATGCCTAATTAGCCATAAATGGGAAACCAATCTGGCTAAAGTACATAAACTCTAATTAATGTAAACCTCACTAATGAAGATTAACAGAAATTCACAGATCGGAGATTCTTACGGAATAAAAAGCCCCAAACAAGTAACCATGTAAAATCTTTTATTATGCAGTTATAGTACTTTATTTCTTAGACATCGGCATATAACAAAGAGCAGTTCTTTTGGTAAGCTTCTTTCACTTAACTTTCTATATGTAATTATGCTATTTGAAATTGTAGTAGCTGATATATAATATATGAAAATAGAAAAAAATAGCTAAATTAGTTAGCAATTAAATAAACAAATAAAAC
>SJYQ01002942.1:480011-502047 GCA_006410935.1 Redunca redunca
TGTCCATAGGTGTGTGGGTTTATCTCTGGGCTTTCTATTTTGTTCCATTGATCTATATTTCTGTCTTTGTGCCAGTACCATACTGTCTTGATGACTGTGGCTTTGTAGTAGAGCTTGAAGTCAGGCAAGTTGATTCCTCCAGCTCCATTCTTCTTTCTCAAGATTGCTTTGGCTATTCGAGGGTTTTTGTGTTTCCATATAAATCTTGAAATTATTTGTTCTAGTTCTGTGAAAAATACTGCTGGTAGTTTGATAGGGATTGCATTGAATTTGTAGATTGCTTTGGGTAGTATATTCATTTTCACAATATTAATTCTTCTGATCCATGAACATGGTATATTTCTCCATCTATTAGTGTCCTCTTTGATTTCTTTCCATATTTTTATCCATATTTTAAAACTTGGCTTCAACCTATATGTTCAGCTCAATAAAATTATTATGAAGTGAAAATGCTGGTAACATACAAGTAAAACCAGGGAATATTAATAAGCCCTCCAGAGGGATACATGGTCCTATTCACAAAGAAAGACCTTTATTCTCCATGAAACATAATCACTAATTCTGATTTCCATGGTGATCACTTACTTGCTTTCCTTATTTATTTATTTTTGCTGATTAACTGCACATCTGCAAGCACCATTGCATACTTCTGCTTATCCCACCACCATCTGTTGAAAGAATAATTTTCCATATTGTCTTGAAGCTCCACCTTTGTTGTAAAATCTGTGTATATCATGTGCTCATGTTTTCCCTGCCTTTTTCCTCCCTCTAACTTTCACTATATTGACTCATCTTGTATTTCACTGTTATCTCTTTAGCTGGGTATAAGTTACTGTTTTTAATTTTAGTTACTGTATTTTTCTGTTCTGGGATATCCATTTAGTTTTTTACTTAAATTTATTTACTTTTTATTGAAAGATAATTTAGTTCTTTTTCAAGTCTGCTTCATCATTTGTTGAAAGTAGTTTATGCCTCTGTGTTAAAATCTTTAATTTTGTGTTTTATCTCATTGAACACAGAAAGAATAGTTTGATAACTCCAAATTATGGAGCTCTGGGTGTTGTGTTTGTTGTCTTTTTCTAATTCATTATTACCTCATCTCATTGTACAAGTGGTTATCTTTTATCATTGTATGATAAAAATCATATTTTAAGAGTTATAGTAAAATAAGCAAGACATAGCATTGTATTGGTGAAAGAAAAGACATAAAGATTAATGAAATGGAATAAAGAGTCAAGAAGGGCTCACACGAATACAGTTGACTGATTTTGGACAAAGGTGCAAAAACAATTCAATGGATAAAAGGATTGTCTTTTCAACAAATGTTTCCATATGAATCCTCCCCCTCACCAAAAAATCCTATAAAAGACAAAGAAAAAATGAACCTACACACAAACATTACACTTTACCCAGAAATGAAGTAAAAATGAATCATGCACATAACTGAGAAATGTAAATAAAATTCTATAAAAATGTAGAAGAAAATCTCTTTGAGCTCAGGCTTAATGATGAGATTCTTAAACAGAAGATGAAAGCATGAACCATGAAAGAAAAGAGTAAGTTGGATTTTATTAAAGTGAAAAACTTCTGGCCTTCTAAAGAGACTGAAAACAAAATTAAAAGTTAAGTCATAAACGGGGAGATAATATTTGCAAAACATTTCTCATAAAAGACATGGACCCAAAATATATGAAGAAAGCTTAAAACTCAACAATAAGAAAACATAACAAGTCAATTAAAAATGAGCCAAAGTTCTGAACAAGACACTTCACCAAAGATGTACAGATGGCAAATAATCAAATGAAAAGATGCTCAATGTCGTTTGTCATTAAGAAATGCAAATTGAAACATCAGTGAAATATCACTGCATCACTATTAGGGTAACTTAATACAAATTAATGCTACAAATTGCTGGCAAAGATGTGGAACAACATGAATTCTCATTCATTACTGGTGGGAATGCAAGTGGGCACAAGAAGTTTAGAGAACAGTTTGGCAATTTTTTTAAAAAAGCTAAACAGTCTCACCGTACAATCCAACAATCACACTCCTAGGTATTTACCCACCTGAACTGAGAATGTTGGTCCATGCAAAACCTTGCACTTTAATATTTATAGAAGCTTTGTTCATAATCACCAAAACCCAGAAGCAACAAGATGTTCTTTGGAAGATGAATTAATAAACAAACTGTGCCTACCCATACAAGAGAATACTATTAGTAATAAGGTATGAACTGGGCCATGCAAAGACACGGATGAATCTTAAATGCACATTGCTACATTAAGGAAGCCATTCTGAAAAGACTGCATACCATGTCATTCCATTTATATGACACCTGGGAGGGGACAAACAGGTGAAACAATGTAGGCATCTTGGGGTACTTTGAATAGATGAACACAGATGTTTAGAGCATGAAACTACTTTGTATAATACTGTAATGCATGACATTATACATTTTTCAAAACCCATAGAACTTCATAGCAGAGGAATGAATTAGAAAGCATGTAAATTAAAAACAAATCATTCAGGTAGTAGCTAACTGCTAATTGTGACAGTGCAAGCTGTGACTAAATAACTTTATTAAAAATGTCTGAAACTGTCACTGAAGAGGGTGGGGGAAAAGCTGACTTATATAACTTTGGCAATGTCTGTCAGACAACAGGCAAAAGGAACTGTACCTAGGCAGTGTACTCTAGTTGAAAAAAAATGTTTCCCACAAGGGTATGAGTTAACAATTCTGAAACAACTGTGTTCATGCTGGAACTGAACAGTTAAGTAAATGAATGATATGAGTCAGATTTCACTGTTGGAGTGGAGGTTGGAGACAAGCAAGTGGAAGAGGCAAAAATAACAGATATGATAACAGAGTAGAATTGGAGATATCAGTATAAACACATGCTTAGTTTTACATAGATGGAGATGGCTGTATTCATTTGTTGTATATATTTAAACATTTATGGACTTGTGCATATGTATACACATATTTTCTTTCTCCAACAGCTGAAAGAGCCTAGGAGCTATGGTACCCTGGGAATGAGTGCACTTAGCACCGAGATCTTGGTTCTTCCTGTTCTTCAGTGAAATAAATCAGGACTCCTGGAGGAACGGTTGATTTTAAAACTGGGGCAGGAAGTTTGATGAGTCTGGAGCATCTTGTAGTGCCAGAAAGTAAGGAAGTGCTCAAACAAAACAAAACAAGAGCCAAAAAGCTGAACACTGGTGGTGTTTGTCAAAGGGACATGGGAGCCACCCAAGAGAGGTCCCAAAGGCCCAGACTGAAGCAATCTGAGGAATAAAGTAGTTTGGATTATAACATAAAGTGTAAAATAAATGCCCACAAGTCCATGGTAACACATAAATTATGGAATAAATGAACAGGAGAGAATAGACAAATATCCCATGTGGAACAATTCCAAAAAATTTGTGTAGGTAGCATCCCTTTAGTAAGTAATACTAAATAATTCCCACTCCTTAAGTGTGACTTGTGACTTCCTTCCAAAGAGTTCAATATGGAAAGGAGGAAGAAAAGAGTAACATTAAGAGTGGGGAACCCTGATGCACATCTCGTTTGATTAAGGTCAGTTTCAACAAAAGAGCCGTGTTGACAGTATAGTCACATTGATGACATGTTGACAGCACCCACCTTCATACAGTGTGATGGGAATGGCACTTTACCCCTGTGGCCCTCCTCCAGAAATCTCATAATCCTGCTCCTATGATGAGAAAAAAAAATCAGACAAATCCCAGTTGAAGGACATTCTACAAAGTGCCTGGCAGTTTCTCCTTAACAACTGTCACGATCATTAAAGATAGGAAAAGTCTGAGAGACTGTCACAGCCAGGACTTGCGTAAGGAGACATGGTGACTAAATGCAATGTGGTGTCCTGGCGCAGAACAACAGAACACGTCTTCTGTTCCTGGAACAGAAAACGGACATTAAAATTAAAAACAAACCCTAGGAAAATTTTTAAAAAGTATGGGCTTCAGTTAATGGGTTTCAGGTATCAATATTGGTTCATTAAATGTAGCAAATGTACCATAGTAATAGAAGGTATTAATATTAGGGAACACTGTGCTTCCATAGGGGTATAGGGGAACTCTAATATTTTCACAAGTTTTCTGTAAGTCTAATTTATTCTAATATGAAAAGTTTATTAAAATATAAAAAATAATTTTATAGAAAGAATTTGAAGTCTAGGAGAGAGAGAGAGAGAGAGAGAGAGAATTTTCCTTCCAGAGAGAATTTTCCTTTGCTTCTTCTCAGCACTGGGAATTACTAGCAATCCAAGATCAGTGTAATGAAATTTCTGAGTTAGAGATTTCCTAGGCTACACAGGAGCTGGGCTTTAATTGGTGGAGGCATGGATCACCTAGTTTCACCTTTGTTTCTAGGAGGCAGCTCTTCGGAATTTACTATGACCTGGACTCCAAGTTCTGTCCGCTTCCTACCAAGAGATTTTCAAAGCCCCATTCAGCCTCTGTGTTTCTTACAGATCACAAATGCTTTGGGGCAAATCCAGCCCCCAGAGCTAGGCTCACTTGTTTTGATTCTGACCTCTCGTAAATCTGTTCTGCTTCATTCTTTGTCAGTTCTCTGTTCTCTTCCATCAGATGCTTTTATATCGCATCCAGCCTTTCTACATTTCTTCAGCTGCAGAATTGGCTCAGATGACCTAATTGCTTTACCTACTGCAAAAATTTTAAAGTTTTATGACTATTGTCTCCTTTCTCATTCTGTTTATTGTTGTGGCTTTATACTTTAAAAATGCCTTTAATTTTATTTTGAGGGAATATCTAGAGGGTAGAATAGGGTAATAAGTTTTCAGCTCTCCTCTTCAACTACAGATTATTTTGGTGATAGCTAAAGAAAATTAGAATCATCAAATTGGTGTAGACTTTTACTCAAAATTGTGCATCTGAAAATGAGAACTGAGCTCAATGAAAGAGGACTCTGCCTTTAAGTAACCATATCCAGGAAAAATGGTCTGAGGACTTAGAATGGAAACATACTTACATGTGGGTGTGTATGCTTAGTCGCTCAGTCATGTTTGACTCTTTGCATCCCCATGGACTGCAGCCTGCCAGGATCCTCTGCCCATGGAAATTTCCAGGCAAGAATATTGGAGTGGGGTGCCATTTCCTTCTCCAGGGGCTCTTCCTGACCTAGGGATCTAACCCAAGTCTCTTGCATCTCCTGCATTGGCAGGTGGGGATTCTTTACCACTAGTGCCACCTGGGAAGCCCATACTTCTGTATAGTTACATATATACATATTTCTAATATATATTTTTATGGGCTGAAAAGCTGATAGGTGATAACAAAATACTTTCTTCGTTTGCTGTATATCCCTGTGTTATACTGTTTTTAACCCTGTTGTGAAACATCAGTATTCTTTCTCTAGGATAAAAAGCAACAATTTTAAGTTTTGAAAATAAATTCAACTTAATAGCCTGCTTAGTAAAACATGTTGGTTAAAGAAAAATATGGTATAGACTACTTTGCATTCTTAAAAATATCCTATATGATATTGTTACTGAACCAAATTTGAGTCTGCTCTCCCACCTGCAGCAAAACCAATCTACTGACACTAGGTTGTAGTGAAGGAAAGTACAGCCTTTATTACAACATGGGGACAAGCAAAGAGAAGTGGCAGCTCATGCTCAAATGACCCAAAGGTTTTTCAATGGCTTTCAGGGAAGGGATTTTTGAAGGTCTGGTTAGGGGTGTGGATTGCAGAGTGCTAATCAGCTTCTGCATACATCTTTGATTGATTGATGGTGAGGTAAAGGATAAAGTTTTGGGAATCTCAGTTATCAATTTTCTAGCTCCAACCTATCTATGGTCTTTGTGCTGGTGATTAACATGCAATTAACTTCTTCCCATGGTGGAGGTATCAGTATCTGCAAAACAGCTCAAGGATATAACTCAGAATATTGTCTATAGTCTTTGAAGAAGAACTAAAAGTCCTTGACTTGGTTTCATAGCTAAACTATTATTACTTTGTCTTACTTGACTGTTTTCCTCTGTTTTTGCATTTTTACTTCTCTGATTAAATTTGCTCTTTGAAACTCAGAGATGGGAAGGTAAAGCTTTTCTACAAACAAGAGGCAGGGGACACAGTGAGTGTGTGTGTGTGTGTGTGTGTGTGTGTGTGTGTGTGTGTGTGGTCTGTCCCTGGGGAATTCTTCACTGGGTCCTGTTCAGTTGCAATAAATATGATCATGAAGATATAGAATTTATACTACAATGACAAATCTTTAAAAGTTTCTTTTGACAGTAGTACCTTATTAATTTTTTCTCATAGGTAACTAAGCACGGCTGAGAGGAGTTACCCCATGTCCGAGGTCAGGGGCAGAGGCCGAGAGTGCCAGGCTGCGATGGCGCAGGAACCACCAAGCCTGCGTCCGAGGTCAGTGGCTGCGGGGAGGAGCTACCCCGCGTCCAAGGTCAGTGGCGGCTGGGAGGAGACACTGCGCGTCTGAGGCCGGGGGTGGTGGCCGGGAGGAACCACCCTGCCCTGGAGGCCAGGGGCGGCACCCGAGGCCAGGGGCTGGCGGCCTGGAGGAGCAACCTGAGGAGCCCTGGCTGCCTGGGTGTAGGAGGGCCTAGAGGAGCTATCCCATGTTGAAGGTCAGGAAGGGCAGGGGTAGGGAGATACCCCTCCTCCAAGGTAAGGAGCAATGGCTGTGCTTTGCTGGAGCAACCGTGAAGAGATACCCCATGCCCAAGGTAAGAGAAACTCAAGTAAGATGGTAGGTGTTACAAGAGGGCATCAGAGGGCTGACACACTGAAACCATACTCACAGAAGACTAGTCAATCTAATCACACTAGGACCACAACCTTGTCTACCTCAGTGAAACCAGGCCATGCCCGCGGGGCAACCCAAGACAGGCAGGTCATGGTGGAGAGGTCTGACAGAATGTGGTCCACTGGAGAAGGGAATGGCAACCACTTCATTATTCTTGCCTTGAGAACCCCATGGACAGTATGAAAAGGCACAATGATAGGAAACTGAAAGAGGAACTCCCCAGGTCAGTAGGTGCCCAATATGCTACTGGAGATCAGTGGAGAAATAACTCCAGAAAGAAATAACTCTAGGGATGGAACCAAAGCAAAAACAATACCCAGCTGTGGGTGTGACTGGTGATAGAAGCAAGGTCCGATGCTGTAAAGAGCAATATTGCATAGGAATCTGGAATGTCAGGTCCATGAATCAAGGCAAATTGGAAGTGGTCAAACAAGAGATGGCAAGAGTGAACGTCGACATTCTAGGAATCAGAGAACTAAAATGGACTGGAATGGGTGAATTTCACTCAGATGACCATTATATCTACTACTGTGGGTAGGAATCCCTTAGAAGAAATGGAGTAGCCATCATGGTCAACAAAAGAGTCTGAAATGCAGTACTTGGATGCAACCTCAAAAATGACAGAATGATCTCTGTTCGTCTCTAAGGCAAACCATTCAATAACACAGTTATCCAAGTCCATGCCCCAACCAGTAATGCTGAAGAAGCTGAAGTTGAACGGTTTTATGAAGACCTACAAGACCTTTTAGAACTAACACCCAAAAAAGATATTCTTTTCGTTGTAGGGGACTGGAATGCAAAAGTAGGAAGTCAAGAAACACCTGGAGTAACAGGAAAATTTGGCCTTGGAACGCAAAATGAAGCAGGGCAAAGACTAATAGAGTTTTGCCAAGAAAATGCACTGGTCATAGCAAACACCCTCTTCCAACAACACAAGAGAAGACTCTACACATGGACATCACCAGATGGTCAACACTGAATCAGATTGATTATATTCTATGCAGCCAAAGATGGAGAAGCTCTATACAGTCAACAAAAACAAGACTGGGAGCTGACTGTGGCTCAGATCATGAACTCCTTATTGCCATTTTCAGACTGAAATTGAAGAAAGTAGGGAAAACCGCTAGACCATTCAGGTATGACCTAAATCAAATCCTTGTGATTATACAGTGGAAGTGAGAAATAGATTTATGGGCCTAGATCTGATAGATAGAGTGCCTGAAGAACTATGGAATGAGGTTTGTGACATTGTACAGGAGACAGGGATCAAGACCATCCCCATGGAAAAGAAATGCAAAAAAGCAAAATGGCTGTCTGGGGAGGCCTTAGAAATANTGAACCGTGAACTTCCTGATGTTCAAGCAGGTTTTAGAAAACGCAGAGGAACCAGAGATCAAATTGCCAACATCCAGTGGATCATGGAAAAAGCAAGAGAGTTCCAGAAAAACATCTACTTCTGCTTTATTGACTATGCCAAAGCCTTTGACTGTGTGGATCACTATAAACTGTGGAAAATTCTGAGAGAGATGGGAATACCAGACCACCTGTCCTGCCTTTTGAGAAATCTGTATGCAGGTCAGGAAGCAGCAGTTAGAACTGGACATGGAACAACAGACTGGTTCCAAATAGGAAAAGGAGTACGTCAAGGCTGTATAGTGTCACCCTGCTTATTTAACTTCTATGCAGAGTACATCATGAGAAACGCTGGACTTGGAAGAAACAGAAGCTGGAATCAAGATTGCCGGGAGAAATATCAATAACCTCAGATATGCAGATGACACCACCCTTATGGCAGAAAGTGAAGAGGAAGTAAAAATCCTCTTGATGAAAGTGAAAGAGGAGAGTGAAAAAGTTGGCTTAACGCTCAACATTCAGAAAACGAAGATTATGTCATCCGGTCCCATCACTTCATGGGAAATAGATGGGGAAACAGTGGAAACAGTGTCAGGCTTTATTTTTGGTGGCTCCAAAATCACTGCAGATGATGGCTGCAGCCATGAAATTAAAAGAGGCTTACCCCTTGGAAGAAAAGTTATGACCAACCTAGATAGCATATTCAAAAGCAGAGAAATTACTTTGCTGTCTAAGGTCCCTCTAGTCAAGGCTATGATTTTTCCTGTGGTCATGTATGGATGTGAGAGTTGGATTGTGAAGAAGGCAGAGTGCTGAAGAATTGATGCTTTTGAACTGTGGTGTTGGAGAAGACTCTTGAGAGTCCCTTGGACTGCAAGGAGATCCAACCAGTCCATTCTGAAGGAGATCAGCCCTGGGATTTCCTTGGAAGGAATGATGCTAAAGCTGAAACTCCAGTACTTTGGCCACCTCATGCGAAGAGTTGACTCATTGGAAAAGACTCTGAGGCTGGAGGGATTGGGGGCAGGAGGAGAAGGGGACGACAGAGGTTGAAATGACTCGATGGACATGAGTCTGAGTGAACTCAGGGAGTTGGTTATGGACAGGGAGGCCTGGCGTGCTGTGAATCATGGGGTCACAAAGAGTTGGACAGGACTGAGTGACTGAACTGAACTAACTGAACTTAACCTCCTATTTGGGAAGAAAAAAAATGATAAATACTCATTATTGTTAATATTGTTTTCTGGGACCATTAGGTCTTTCTATAACTACTGTTGTTCTTAATTGTGTGTCACTGTTAATTCAGAAGTACTTCTTCAAGGTGGTTAACCATCAATAATAATTATATATTCTTAAATAAATGAATGTTCCCCTTTATTTGCTGGCAGAATTTCAGAGGTATGTTTAAAATGTACAAGGTAGGGTGAAAAGGGCAGTATATATTATTTCACCTGAAATCAGTAGAAATGAGAAATGGTTCCAAAATGAATCATTCAGTATTATAAAGAACTTTTCCCATTTGTTAATCAACTAACATAATTGTTTGTGACCACTACATGTCAAGCTTTCCATTAGGTGCTATATATAGATGGTTGACATCTTCTCAGCTTCTCTATGACGTAAATGCTATTGATACTTTTATTTCTGCTTTATAGATGAGGAAATTGAGGCTCAGAAAGAATACTATTAATAGTAGAGATAAAGCAGGGTTTTCATCCTGCATCTAAATTCCAAAGCCTGTGTTCTTTTCTTGGGTCCTCACTAGTTTCCCTCTAGAAGGAAAACGTGTGTTAAGCATGTAAGTGATTTTGATGTTGTTCAGTTGGTAAGTCATATCTGACTCTTTGCGGCCTCATGGAGGTCACATGCTAGGCTCCTCTGTCCTTCACTGTCTCCCAGAGTTTGCTCAAATTCATGTCCATTGAGTCAGTGATGCTATCTAACCATCTCATTCTCTGTTGTCCCCTTCTCCTCCTGCCTTCAATCTTTCCCAGCATCAGGGTCTTTTCCAATGAGTTAGCTCTTCGCATCAGGTGGCCAAAGTACTG
This sequence comes from Redunca redunca, assembly GCA_006410935.1. Taxonomy (NCBI): domain Eukaryota; kingdom Metazoa; phylum Chordata; class Mammalia; order Artiodactyla; family Bovidae; genus Redunca; species Redunca redunca. The sequence goes on from SJYQ01002942.1 coordinate 490,222, forward strand.
GAGCTTCAACTTCAGCATCAGTCCTTCCAATGAATACCCAAGGTTGATTTCCTTTAGGATTGACTTGTTTGATCTTGCAGTCCAAAGGACTCTCAAGAGTCTTCTCCAGCATTACAGTTCAAAAGCATCAATTCTTTGGCACTCAGCCTTTTTTATGGTCCAATTCTCACATCTGTACATGACTACTGGAAAACCGGTTTTGACTATATGGACCTTTGTCGGCAAAATAATGTCTCTGCTTTTTAATATGCTGTCTAGATTTGCCATTGCTTTCCTTTCAAGGAGCAAGCGTCTTTTAATTTCATGGCTGTAGTTGCCATCTGCAGTGATTTTGGAGCTCAAGAGAAGAAAATCTGTCCCTGCTTCCACTTTTCCCCTTTTATTTGCCATGATGGGACCAGATGCTATGATCTTTGTATTTTACATGTTGAACTTTAAGCCAGCTTTGTCAGTGTCCTCTTTCACCCTCCTTAAGAGGCTCTTTAATTCCTCTTCATTTTCTGCCATCAGAGTGGTATCATCTGCATATCTGAGGTTGTTGATTTTTCTCCTGCCACTGTTGATACTCATCAGAAAAATTGAGAACTAATGGATGCTGACCACCCATTTCAGAATGTGTACATGTAGGGGTATTTTCTCCCACACCAACAAGCAATTCCTGGATCCTTGCCAGCTGGGTGTCATATGTGTGCTTAGTCACTCAGTCGTGTCTAACTCTTTGCGACCCCATGGACTGTAGCCTGCCAGGCTCCTGTGTCCATGGGATTCTCCAGGCAGGAATACTGGAGTGGGTTGCCATTTCCTTCTCAATGGGTATCCTATAACTCATCTCGATTCTGTCCCTGTCTACCTGGAGATAGTGTCTGATCCCACAGGTTAAGAGTTCTGTCCTGCTCCACCTGAAACATCAATTGCAAGTCCAGGTTGTCACCTGGGCTTCTGACCAACTGGCTGTAGACTGAAGGCTACAGTGATCTCCTTCTTGGCTTGGGTTTCACAGATTTGCTGAGTGGCTCACACAGCTCAGAAGCATTTTGCTTACTAGATTACTGGTTTTATATGATAGGATATAACTCAGGAACAGTCAGATGGAAGAGATGTGAAGGGCAAGGTCTGGGGAAGGGATGCAGAGCCTCCATACCCTGAATATAGCACTCTCCCCAAATCTCTATTTGTTCGATAACTCAGAAGCTCTTTTAACCTTGTTATTCTGGGCTTGAAAAACAAAATGGAGGCTTCATTATGTGGGCACAGTTGATTAAGTCATTGACAATTGGTGACTGAATTCAGTTTCCAGCCCATCTCCCCTCCCCAGAGAGGAAGTGGGACTGAGAGTTCCTAAGCCATCTCATTAACGTAATCAAAGACACCCTTCTCACTATGCTCACTTAGGAAACTCTAAGGGGGGAGCTCTGTGCCAGAAACAGGGAAGAAGGCCAAGTACATTTTCTTATAAATCGCGAAGTCACAGCAATATTGAATAAAAAGAGAAGATGATGAAAACATAGGGTCACATCTGAAGCCCACTGTTGGCCTTGGTCTTTTCCTTGACATTGCATCTACTAACGTGGACATCATGCACAAAGTGGCATCATAGGAATCTGGGCAGTTTCCATCTCTGGAAACTTGCACCTCTTTTCTTTGGTAGATGAATGACTGTCCACTTAGGATTCTAGGTTTCCTTTTGCTCATGTGGTTGCTTTGTCTCTTCAATTTGGTCAGGCAAAGGGGATTCTTGAGGTCTTTCCATCACCATCAAGATGAGTGACTACCCAGGAGTGGCTGAACCACTCCTAGAAGGGACTAGTCCTAGTGAAGCAGGAAGGACAGGGTCAGGCATTAAGCAGAAAAGCAAAGCCACCTCCTAGTTTTGCACTTAGGGAGGCCATGGCACCATGGAGGAATGGCATCTAAAACGGAAACTTTGTAACATCTGAGCAAGAAACTCTGACCATGAAAGAGTTTTTATGGAGTTTGTGTGATAAAAATTGTATAGGAAGCTGATGACCACTGTATGACCTTCCACATGGGTGCTGGACTAGTAAGGGAACATTTAAGGCAGAACAACTCTTACAGCTAACGTCCAATGACTGCAGGAGACAAACGGGCAAGACTGGGGGCTGATGGAAACTGGTGCAATACAGGCCCCGCCTCAACTCAATGAATATCCTATCTTTAATCAAAAGACCTCCACCCATTCAAAGGGGTAAAAATAAAGTGAGAGGCAATCAACAACCCTACAGTGTGCCCCTCACTTCTGAGGACACTCACGCTCTTCTTCTCAGAGTATGTAACTTTCGCTTCTGTGAAAGTTACTAAATAATTTGCTTCTTTGTTCTCGTTACCCCTCTGTGTGTGTTTGTGTTTTCCTTTGTGCTTTGTGTTCCTCACCCAAATTCTTTTAGATGAGTTGGACAAGAGCCTGGACTTCTGACAAAGCATTTCCTGTATAAGTAGGAGGGACAGGTAGACAGTGCCATGGGTATTAAATCCATGATCTGGGGTGAAGAGGTTCTGTGACCTCGAAAAAAATGCAGTGTCCAGAATTGAGAGAGACACGTGTACCCCAGTGTTCACTGCAGCACTGTTTATAATAGCCAGGACATGGAAGCAACCTAGATGTCCATCAGCAGATGAATGGATAAGAAAGCTGTGGTACATATACACAATGGAGTATTACTCAGCCATTAAAAAGTATACATTTGAATCAGTTTTAATGAGGTGGATGAAACTGGAGCCTATTATACAGAGTGAAGTAAGCCAGAAAGTAAAACACCAATACAGTATACTAACGCATACATATGGAATTTAGAAAGATGGTAATGATAACCCTGTATGCGAGATAGCAAAAGAGACACAGATGTATAGAACAGTCTTTTGGATTCTGTGGGAGAGGGGGAGGGTGGGGTGATTTGGGAGAATGGCATTGAAACATGTATAATATCATATATGAAACAAATCGCCAGTCCAGGTTCGATGCATGATACTGGATGCTTGGGGCTGGTGCACTGGGATGACCCAGGGGGATGGTATGGGGAGGGAGGAAGGAGGGGGGTTCAGGATGGGGAACACGTGTGTACCTGTGGTGGGTTCATGTTGATGTATGGCAAAACCAATACAATATTGTAAAGTAATTAACCTCCAATTAAAATAAATAAATTTATATTAAAAAAAAGAATGAAGGGAAAAAAAAATGCAGTGTCCTCCTCTGCCCTTTGGGTGTCTTGAGTAATTGCCTTTCTTGTTAATAGAAGAGTCACACTGTGTAGCTTAGAAAGCTTCCCCTGTATATGTTAGGGAGGATAGATAAAACACCCAGAAACACAAGGGGGGCACGGGTGGGAATGTCATCTAAGGGGGATGCCTATCTTTTGGGTTTATCCCCCAGATCAGCTCCTGTTGACTGTCAGGATTAACCAAAAGGGCTGCCTTGGACAGAGTGAGGGGAGGAGCAGGAGATGGAATCTGACAAAAGCTGCATCAGAACAGGGATGGAGGGAGGGAATTGTAGGGCTGCGAGAGGATGTGAATGATAGCAATATTCCAGGGATGTCTGCCTTGAATCCTCATCAAATTTGGTTATCTTCTCAGAGATCTGACAAAGAATCCTGGTGTGGGAGGACTCAGATGGCCCTGTGCCTTTGTGAACACCAAGCACCCCAGTCTCTCCTGGGGCTCCCTGTCTCTCCTTCTTACCTCCTGCAAGACCATGGTAATAAACATAGTAAAGCAGAATAAATGGAACTAATCTCTCCTTGGGAAAAACTGTTCTAAGCTGAACACTAAGAAAAACAGGTGACTTTTAAAGATATCTTAAAGGTGTCAATCTGCATGCATTTTAGTTAATTTTTTTTTCACAGTCTGTGAGCTTTCATTTCAATCAGGAAGTGATTAAAACTATATACAATCTAAAAAGGTCTAGAAAAAGTAAGTGAAAAGACCTGCAGTCTATCTGGAATGGGGAAAGAAGGTGGGATGGACCAGATTTTTCTTGGTACCCAGAGAGAGGGTGCTGAGCTTTGTCCTGGAGGCAAATGATGGCAGGGCCAAGCAGAAGGAGGCTTGTGGGGAATAAGGTGGGAGGGAACTGCCCACCTGGCTCAGCTTGTCTATTTAGCCTGCTGTCTTGTCTCATAGGGTAAGCAGAGACCCTGAGATCACTTCTGTTGTCAGTCCAGTTCAGACAGGCCTAGGAAGGGGCCAGAGGAAGTCAAGAGCTGGCCTGGATTCTCTGTGAGCAAGTCCAAACTCTCCCAGCACTGATTGTGTTATCCTTGAGGGACCATAGAATGTGCTGGAAACTGATCTGGTCTGGTGACAAGATGCCACAGCAGGCATGCTGCTCACATGGCCCTCTAAGATCTGCACTTGCTGCTTGGACTTGATGTCACACATGTGCATAAGATTCTCCTGGTGTGGCAGACATTGTGGTGATTCATCATGGTGACCCCTCTGTCAATGACTGCAGGTTGTGGATGCAGTTGAGTGTCCAGACATCCCAGATCTTGGCTATCTGGCTAGGAGTGGCCTTCCAGGTACAGGTGGCTCTGGGTGGTCACCAGGGCCTGCACTTAGTGGTTGAGGCCTATGTGTGGCTTCTTCAAGGTCATCTCAGTGCTCATCCATGACGTTCCAGACCCGATGGCCTTCATGGAGCTGCTGAAGAGAATGCTGAGGGATGAGGCCAGTGTGCACCATGCTTGTCTGGGCCCAGGAGGTGTTCTCCTACAGGCTCTGGATGTTCCCCAGCTGACGGCACAGTCTACCGAGCTGCCATGCCATAATTGCTTGCCATGCAAGTTTGCACCCTGATGCAGGGTGCAGATACAATTCTGTCAGAGCCTTGCAGCATCTTCTGACACTTGCTCATGGCACAAGTGTCTTGTTACAGGCGGTCACCCATGGAGTGGACGTAGGGGCACCAGACAGGGCCCTGATGACTCTGCAGTTTCCTTTGCACTTAAGGATCTGCTGAAGGTCGCAGGAGCCTTGGATGTCCATGTTCAGCAATACACGGATGCAGGATATGCCTGTTGAACAGTTCCCTCCAGAACTCCTTGAGGTCCTCGCTGAGTTTGCCTCTGGCTTCACTCCAGGACGATCAAACCTAAGTGTAGGCTCTTTTCCAGTTGGTCAACCTTCTCCGAGGGCTTGCCCATTGAGGAGGGCAAGAAAGCCATCTCCTGGTCCTTTTGGGCCACGAGTGCCTCTGTGCTAAGTCGCTTCAGTCGTGTCTGACTCTTTTGTGACCCTGTGGATTCTCCAGGCAAGAATATTGGAGTGGGTGGCCATGTCCTCCTCCAGGGGAGGTTCCTGATCCAGGGATCAAAGCTGTGTCTCTCACATCTCCTGCATTTGCAGAAGGATTCTTTACCATGAGTGCCACTTGGGAAGTTTTAAATCTTGTGGAAGTTCTTGGCCATCTGCTGCAGGCAGGAACTCTTTCAGGTCCCCTTAGGAAATGGCAACCCACTCTAGTACTCTTGCCTGGAGAATCCCATGGACGGGGGAGCCTGGCAGTCTACAGTCCATGGGGCCACAAAGAGTTGGACATGACTGAGCAACTAAATTACAATAATAATCGTGGCTCCTGGCCAGAAGCGCCTCATGTGTATCTTGCTCCTTTATGGACGTGCACCTACCTGTTCTGAAAGTGGGGAGACCTGACTTGTTCACACTGTTAGAGATGGAGCTCCAGGTTCATCTCCAGGAGGCAAGAACAGCTGGCGTTGTTGGGGCCCCACAGAGGCCCTGAAGTTGCAGCTGCCTTCCTGATCCTGCCAGCTGCAGAACTTGATGGTGAAGGGGCACCCTCAGGGGTCTTCCAGAAAGACCCTGGGCCCTGCCCCTTGTCCCCCAGTGCCTGACAGCTGTACTGCAGTGGATGAAGAGCTCTGGGCATGCTCACCACCATATCAGCTTGGGGTCATCCTTGGGACACTTCTCTGACCTCAAGGCACATATTTGACTGAGCACACTGGGGCAGAGCTGCCAACAGAGCTTCACTGAGGCTGCCCATTCTGGCCCTGATGGTGAAGTCTGGGGTGGAAATGTTGGTGGGCTCCTGAGAGCGGTTGTGTTAGGCTTATTCCCCAGTAGCATCCCCTGACAGTGGCACCCGGACCTTCAGTGCAGTCCTCCCAGTTTACAGGGCTCCCTTGGCCTCTGGTGGAAAAAGGGACCTGCATGCATTTTAAAATGCATCATTTTCAAAATAATTATCAGTCATGTCTACTAAGAGAAGCAATAAGGTATGATTTGATGTCAGCAAGCTACCTATATTCCTTTCAATATGAAGCCATGATGCACATTCTGAGAGCTATAGCGTTTTCATCAGTGACTTGAATTTTATAGACATTAAAACCAGTTTAAATGATGCTATTGAAAGATTTTCCATGGCTGAATTCCTCCAGCACTCGTGGCCTGACATAGAGCAAGATGGAGTGGGTGGTCAGCAAGGTCTGTAGGTGCAAAGAGAATAGAGACTATGAGGCCGAGGAAGTCCTGAGATCTGTGATAGGGAGAAAGCCACCACCCCTGGGAGCATGTCAGTAGCACAGTGGAGACAGAATCCACTTATAGTGCATTATACAGTAATGGGGTAGCAAAAAAGGGACAGTGAGTGAGACTTCTCTTTGTAGCAGTGAAATATGGGAGAGAATTAGTTCGACAAGCGAGCTGGGTCAAAGTGTAGTTTTTTGAAAATTTTATTGAAGTTGATTTACAATGGTGTATTTAATTTCTTCTGTACAGCAAAATGACACACACACACACACACACACGTGTTCTTTTTTCATATTCTTTTACACTATTGTTTGTCACAGGATATTGAATATAGAACCCTGTGCTATAAAGTAGGATCTTGTTTATCCATTCTATGTGTAATAGTTTGCAACTGTTAATTCTAAACTCCCAATCCTTCAAAGTGAAAATTTTTAAAGGATTGTTTATAAGCCCAGCAGAAGGGGTGGGAAAGATATGCATTCATAACAGAATTCAGGGTGGTAGAGGGAGGCAGAGAGAGGCATTTGTTAGCAAAACTTCCCAGGAGCAAGGGCTCAGTCAGCTTGATAAGCAGTTACCAAAAAAGGAAGTTTACAAGACTGCTTAGTTGTTGTAGGACTCAAAGGAATTTCAGAGCATGAAACCATAGACATTTGTCCTGGAGGGGCTGGCAAAAAGTGACACAAAGCACAGAGAGATAATGAAATGGACTTACAGGTTCAGCAGCTTTCAAAATGATACCAGCCAAAAGATTTTAGCCAGAACACTCTAACCAGAAGAAAAAACATCGCATGACTTTGTTTGGTATATTTACCTAGTATCCATGTCAAGTTCATACTGTTACCGTTTTGCAGATGAGGAAACTGAAGTTTAGGCATGCTATAGGCCAAGGAAGTCCTTAACTAATCAGTGTTAGTCATAGCTAGTCAATAATTTAAATCCTGCCTCTGATCACAAGCTGAGCTCTCATCTAGTCAGTAGAACTCCTGAGTGAAGCTTGTGACTTCAACTCTCCAATGAAAATGCAATAATGTCTGTATCTCACTTTATGTAGGATAATGCGTCTTACTTTAAAATATTCGGGCATAGGTCCACATGTGTGCACAAGTATTTGTATGTGTGTTTGCCTGTGTGAGTTTGAACTACAGTCTACTTATGGTCAATTGCCTGGTCTCAATACACACTCTAGAAGGAGAAGGGGATGGTCAACATTTAATAAAAAGGCCACACTCCAGAGATAAATACAGCAATCTTCAATAGTCTTTAATTCCAATTAATACCAGATTTTAAAATAGTATCATAATGAAAGATGGAGATGGGTATTCACTGGTGAAGTCAGTGGATTATTAGTTAGATAGTAAATGCTGAAAATGGGCTTTCATTAGTGAGATTAGTAACAGCATGTACCATAGCCCTTTGTTAGATTCTAGAGAGGTTAAGAAAAACTATCACCCACTTCCTTCACACTTTCTTAAGCAAGCATTTAAAAATCAGGCCAGCAAACAACCTTGATTTCTTTTTCTCAAACTGAGTATATCCACCGGTTTTTTCCATATGTTAATGTCAATATTCTGAACTTTCTCTCTTTGGTTGGAAATTTCCCTTTGATTTAAAATTGATTTTGAATTTGAAAATCAAGAGCTGTTTTCATGTGTGAATATACACACTTTTACCACTTTTTTTTTTTTTAAACAGTGGTTCAAAATGCTCAGAGTGACCTTTGCCTGTGAAGATTAGGAGCAGTAGATTAGAAGAATCTGCCTGACTGGATTTATTGTGTGTAAACCTCAATTGCCCTGCTTAACTTTCCATTTTTTTCCAGGAGCTTCTTAAGGTGGTAATGAGCACAGTTCTAATGAGCTGGAACCTTCTTTCTCAGCCACTGTTTTGACAGGTTGTTTTGTGTTTAGCTTGAAGAGCTTCTTATTGAGCTTAAATAGAAGAGGTGCAGAATCAAGGGAAATCTGTATATTAGAAAATTAAAATGGATCTGCCTCTTCTGTTTTAAAATAATTGCTGAATGCAGTGCTTGGCCAATTTGTTGACAAATCACTCCAGAATGACTTAAGAGGCAGCAGCATACACACCTTAACTGGTTGGTTTTGCCCTCAAAACTTGATCAAAAACTTCATTGACTCATTGCTGTGAGCCCAGCATTTGATTAATGCACTTGACTTTGCAGGCATATTAGAAGACGTGAGTTTGATTTGCTGATTTTGTTGAGGATTTTTGAATTTATGTTCATCAGCGATTGTTGTTGTTTAGTCACTAAGTCATGTCTGACTCTTCTGTGACACCGTGGACTGTGATCTGCCATGCTTCTTTGTCCATGGGATTTCCCAGGCAAGAATACAGGAGTATTATGTAGGCAAGAATACATTCCCACAGACGTGGCTTGTCATTTCCTTCTCTGGGGGGTCTTCTGGANTGACTTAAGAGGCAGTAGCATACACACCTTAATTGGTTGGTTTTGCCCTCAAAACTTGATCCAAAACTTCATTGACTCATTGCTGTGAGCCCAGCATTTGGTTAATGCACTTGACTTTGCAGGCATATTAGAAGACATGAGTTTGATTTGCTGATTTTTTTGAGGAGTTTTGAATTTATGTTCATCAGCGATTGTAGTTGTTTAGTCACTAAGTCATGTCTGACTCTTCTGTGACACCGTGGACTGTGATCTGCCATGCTTCTTTGTCCATGGGATTTCCCAGGCAAGAATACAGGAGTATTATGTAGGCAAGAATACATTCCCACAGAAGTGGCTTGTCATTTCCTTCTCTGGGGGCTCTTCTGGACCTAGGGGTTGAACCCGCGTCTCCTGAATTGGCAGTCTCCTGTATTGCAAGCAGATTCTTTACCAGTTCATCAGTGATATTTGTCAGTAATTCTCTCTCTCTCTTTTTTTTTTTTGGTGGTATCTCTGTCTGGTTTTTGTATGGGAGTGATGCTGACCTCTTAGAATGAATTCAGAAACATTTTTTTTTCTTCTTCAATAGTTTGGAATAGTTTGGTTGGTCACAAAGAGTCAGACACGACTGAGTGACTGAACTGAACTGAACTGAACTGAACCTGCTGATGGGTGGGGCTGGGTCCCCATATGGTTGCCTGTGGATCCCTGTTGTTCCCAGAACTGGTGCCATTTCGCTGGTGGGCAGATAAGCCCTTCATGCTACGGGGCTAGAGGAAGGGCTTCATAACAATGCTTGCCAGCACTGTGTCCTTGTGGTAGAACGTGCTCCCCAAAATGACTGCTGCCAGCATGCTGTTCCTGTCGTCATTTAGTCGCTAAGTCTTGTCTGACTCTTTGTGACCTCATGGAATGCCGCACACCAGGTTCCCCTGACTTTCACTGTCTCCTAGAGTTTGCTTAAACTCATGTCCATTGAATTGATGATGCCACCCAACCATCTCATCCTTTGTCACCTCCTTCTCCTCCTGCCTTCAATCTTTCCCAGCATCAGGGTCTTTTCCAATGAGTCAGTTCTTTGCATCAGGTGGCCAAAATATTGGAGCTTTAGCTTCAGCATCAGTCCTTCCAATGAATATTCAGGATTGATTTCCTTTAAGATTGACTGGTTTGATAGCCTTGCTGTCCAAGGGACTCTCAAGAGTCTTCTCCAGTATGACAGTTTAAAAGCATCAATTCTTTTCTTTAAAGGCATCAGCCTTCCTTGTGGTCCAACTCTCAGTAGTCCATACATGACTAATGGAAAAACCATAGATTTGACTATATGGACCTTTGTCCGCAAAATGATGTCTCTGCTTTTTAATAGGCTGTCTAGGTTTTTCATATCAGTGTGAATGTTGTCAAAGGGCCTCCAAGTTGTCTTCTGCCTGTATGGGAGATTTTCCAAGGTCAATAAGTGGATCCAAATCAGGTACCTTTCAAATTACTTTCTCTACACTGGAGCTTGGGTCGTGTGAATTTTGTATGTACTCTTTAAGAGCACAGTCACTATTTCCTACAGCCCTCCAGCTCTCCTCCTGTATATAGGCCCTGCTGGCCTTCAAAGCCAGATGTTCTAGGGGCACATCTGCCCAGTGTAGGACCCCTGGGCTGGGGAGCCCAGTGTGAGGGCTTGGAACACTAGCTCCTTGGGGAGAACCTTTGTAATTATGATTATCCTCCTGTTTGTGGGTTACAGGAGTATGGGTCTTGACTGTATCATGTCTCTGTCCTTCCTACCCATCTTGTGTTTTCTTCTTTATATCTTTAGTTGTGGAAAACCTTTTCTGTTAGTCTTCAGGGGTTTGTTACAGATAGTTGTCAGAGGCTCTAAAACTGGTGTTCCCTTGGGAACTGAGCTCAGAGTCTTTCTACTCTGGCACCTTGGCCACACCACCAAATAAAACTTTATTTAGGGATACTGCAGTTGAAATCTCATATCATTTTTGCAAGTCATAAATATTATTTTTCTTCTAGTTTTTCCAACTGTTTAAAATTGTAAAAGCCATTTTGAGCTCACAGGCCATAGATAATGTGGCAGGCCATAGCTGACCCTTGAGCAGCAGTGTGCAGGGTCATGATGTGCACAGAAATGTGTTTAATTGCAGCAGTAAAGAACATAGCCATATGTATATTAAAATACTTATGAAACGAGGTTGCTGTAGGAAAAAACATTTTATATATAATTATAGATGTCAGAAACACATGGATTGCAATATGATCTAAGGCAAGTGGGCTGTATACAATCAATGGATAAGTCTTAATTGGTAGAGCCGTTATCTATTTTCATGTAGGTGACAGCTATACGTGTCCCCTAACCACACCTCCATGTCTAATAGTCAGGTTACAAGGCAAAGCAAGGCTCACATCAGATTTTGCATATGTATAAACATCAAAGCCTTGACTGAAGGTCATGCATGTGACTCCTGCTGGGTGCTCCCCAGGACTAAGACTGGTGGGCACCATCTTTGCATCTTTCCTTTATGCCCAGCATACCTATGTGCTAAGTCGCTTAGTCGTGTCCTACTCTTTGCAACCCTATGGACAGTAGCCCACCAGGCTCCTCGGTCCATGGGATTCTCCAGTCAAGAATACTGGAGTGGGTTGCCATGCCCCAGGGGATCTTTCCAACCCAAGGACTGAATCCATATCTCCTGTGTCTCCTACACTGCAAGGGGATTCTTTACCGCTGAGCCTCTGGGCAAGCCCATCACTGGGCAAATGCCATTTAAAAGCCCCAAAACTCTAATCCATTCTTCTTTTTTTCCTCTTTCTCTTTAAAAAACAATTTCCCAGTGATTGCCATCTTTGTGCTCTCCCTCTGCAGTGTTCCAAAGCACCAGTCCCTCCTGTGTGTGTGTGGGGGTGGTGGTGGG
>SJYQ01002942.1:503475-553012 GCA_006410935.1 Redunca redunca
ATTGGAATGAAAACTGACCTTTTCCAGTCCTGTGGCCACTGCTGAGTTTTCCAAATGTGCTGGCATATTGAGTGCAGCACTTTCACAGCATCATCTTTCAGGATTTGAAAGAGCTCAACTGGAATGCCATCACCTCCACTAGCTTTGTTCGTAGTGATGCTTTCTAAGGCCCACTTGACTTCATTTTCCAAGATGTCTGGCTCTAGATTAGGATCACATCGTCATGATTATCTGGGATGTGAAGATCTTTTTTGTACAGTTCTTCTGTGTATTCTTGCCATCTCTTCTTAATATCTTCTGCTTCTGTTAGGTCCAGACCATTTCTGTCCTCTATTGAGCCCATCTTTGCATGAAATGTTCCCTTGGTATCTCTAATTTTCTTGAAGAGATCTCTAGTCTTTCCCATTCTGTTCTTTTCCTCTATTTCTTTGCATTGATTGCTGAAGTAGCCTTTCTTATCTCTTCTTGCTATTCTTTTGGAATTCTGCATTCAGATGCTTATATCTTTCCTTTTCTCCTTTGCTTTTCACCTCTCTTCTTTACACAGCTATTTGTAAGGCCTCCCCAGACAGCCATTTTGCTTTGTTGCATTTCTTTTCCATGGGGATGGTCTTGATCCCTGTCTCCTATACAATGTCATGAATCTCAGTCCAAAGTTCATCAGGCACTCTATCTATCAGATCTAGGCCCTTAAATCTATTTCTCACTTCCACCATTTAATCATAAGGGATTTGATTTAGGTCATACCTGAATGGTCTAGCGGTTTTCCCTACTTTCTTCAATTTGAGTTTGAATTTGGTAATAAGGAGTTCATGATCTGAGCCACAGTCAGCTCCCAGTCTTGTTTTTGTTGACTGTAAGAGCTTCTCCATCTTTGGCTGCAAAGAATATAATCAATCTGATTTCAGTGTCGACCATCTGGTGATGTCCATGTGTAGAGTCTTCTCTTGTGTTGTTGGAAGAGAGTGTTTGCTATGACCAGTGCATTTTTTTGGCAAAACTCTATTAGTCTTTGCCCTGCTTCATTCCACATTCCAAGGCCAAATTTGCCTGTTACTCCAGGTGTTTCTTGACTTCCTTTACTTTTGCATTCCAGTCCCCTAGAATGAAAAGGACATCTTTTTTGGATGTTAGTTCTCAAAGGTCTTGTAGGTCTTCATAAAACCGTTCAACCTCAGCTTCTTCAGCGTTACTGGTTGGGGCATAGACTTGGATAACTGTGATAGTGAATGGTTTGCCTAAGAGATGAAGAGAGATCATTCTGTCGTTTTTGAGGTTGCATCCAAGTACTGCATTTCAGACTCTTTTGTTGACCATGATGGCTACTCCACTTCTTATGAGGGATTCCTGCCTGCAGTAGTAGATATAATGGTCATCTGAGTGAAATCCACCCATTCCAGTCCATTTTAGTTCTCTGATTCCTAGAATGTCGATGTTCACTCTTGCCATCTCTTGTTTGACCACTTCCAATTTGCCTTGATTCATGGACCTGACATTCCAGATTCCTATGCAATATTGCTCTTTACAGCATTGGACCTTGCTTCTATCACCAGTCACATCCACAGCTGGGTATTGTTTTTGCTTTGGTTCCATCCCTTCATTCTTTCTTGAGTTATTTCTCCACTGATCTCCAGTATCATATTGGGCACCTAATGACCAGGGGAGTTCCTCTTTTGGTATCCTATCATTTTGCCTTTTCATACTGTTCATGGGGTTCTCAAGGCAAGACCATGTTTTTTCACTTATAAATATTTTAGCTTTTTTTCCCCTAGAACATATAAAGTCATTTAAAAATAATAATTCAAATATCACCCCCCCAAAATTAACAATAACTCTTGTTGTTGTTGTTCAGATGCTCAGTCATATCCAACTGTTTGCAACCCCATGGACAGCAGCATGCCAAACTCCCCTGATTTCACTATCTCTGGAAGTTTGCTCAAACTCATGTCCCTTTAGTCGACAATGCCATCCAACCATCTCCTCCTCTGTCATCCCCTTCTCCTCTGTAGTATCATCAAATATCCAGTGTTTATAATTCTAATTATGTCATAAGATCCATACATTGCAATGGCTTGATATGTTATTTTAGTTTCCTTTAACCTATGGATCTATAAATCCTTTCCTCTTTTCTCTCTCTTCCTTGCAATTTTCTAGGTGAACATACTTTTATATTTCTGGGAGTTCCCCAATAATCTGAGCTTTGTTAGTTTATATTTGATTCTGAGAATTCTCTTTAATTTCTTAATATTTTCATTATATTTCAGTGTATGCTCATTGTGTTTTGTGTTGCAGATTATTTTTAAGTATAGAGAAATCTAGAAAGAAATATTTTAATCTTTCTTTTAAATATTTTAGGAGACTATCCTCTCCATTGTTAGGATAGTCTTGCCACTAGATCTTTTTCAATTGGGTTAATGCCTTGTGGTCTCTTAGGCATGAAACTGTGTCCTAACAAGTATCTTCCCTCCTTCTATCCCTCTGTCATTCTTTAATCCAATGGTTCTTGGTTGGATAGTATTGTCCCCAAGGGCTGTTTCAGAAATTTCTGGGTTTGCTTTGATTGTTAAATGTTTGAGAGAGTCAGAAGCTAGTGGGTTCAGCAGGTAGGGTTGGAGAGGTAAGTATCTTGCACTTTGTCTGTCACAGTGAAGAACTGTCCCATGTATTTCATTGCTTTTGAATGTCAACACCAAATTCATGTAGGTAAAAAACTGTCTGTACCTATCTGAGACTGGACCTTAGTTCTGTTTTCTTATAACCACAAAGTAATTTTTCCATAGTTTTCATTAGTCATTGAATTTTCTATAAAAACAGTTACTGGGTACTTTGAAGGAAGATGGAAAGCTGTTTTATTTGGCCCTTTCCATTTCAGGAAAGTACTAGTAGAATTGCTACCTACAGTATTTAGTTCATCAATACAACACCTTCTCATTAATGTGCTGCTTGGCCTTTGCCTTCACAAGGCTACCTCTAAGTACAGTTTGTTGTTATTGTTCAGTAACTCAGTCATGTCCCGCTCTTTGAGACCCCATGGACTGCAGCTCACCAGGGGGTCCTTGCAGCCTAAGGACAAGCACATGATGACTACTTTGTTTTCTCATTCAGTGTCGTTCCTCCCAAACGTTAATGTGAGGATGTTATTGTAGTTTGCCCAAGAATTTATGTCCTGGAAGTAATAGTATTTTATTATAATTTTTTATTTGTTGTTGTTCAGTTGCTAAATCATACATAACTCTTTGTGACCCCATGGACTGCAGCACACCAGGCATCCCTGTGCCTCACTATCTCCTGGAGTTTGCCCAAGTTCATGTCCATTGAATTAGTGATGCTATCCAACCATCTCATCCTCTGCTGCCCTCTGCTGCCCTCTTCTCACTATCTCCAAGGTTTTTTTTTTTTTTTTTTTTTTTTTTTTTTTTTTATAATATCTCCTGTTTATTATAGTTGGGGCATTATATGAATTACTTTGAGATTATGTACTTAGGTAGGTTATGTTACCAATGGATGGTAATTTCAGGACCATGAGATATTTGTATTAAATGGGAAATTGGGTCTGAAGGGCTTGAGCCCCACAGATGTAACCTGGGGTAGGAAGAGTCTAGATTGCACTGACTAGTCAGGGATCCTTGAACATGTGAAATATTTAAACAGTGGAGTTTACATAATAAAAGCTGATACTTTATGTAGTGCTTGCTTAATATGTTTGGAACTCTTCTTTCTAAGTGCTTTACCTAAATCAACTTCTTTGATTTTCACAACAGCCCCAGGAGGTCAATAGGAGCTATCATTCTCCCCATCTTATAAACAAGGAGACATTTAATCCATTTTGAGTTTATTGTTGTGTATGGTGTTAAAAAGTGTTCTAGTTTCATTCTTTCACAGGTGTTTGACCAGTTTTCCCAGCACCACTTGTTAAAGAGATTGTCTTTTCTCCATTGTATATTTTTGCCTCCTTTGTCAAAAATAAGGTGTCCATAGGTGTGTGGATTCATCTCTGGGTTTTCTATTTTGTTTCATTGATCTATATTTCTGTCTTTGTGCCAGTACTATACTGTATTGATGACTGTAGCTTTGTAGTATAGTCTGAAGTCCACTCTCTGACATAAATCACAGCAAGATCCTCTATGATCCACCTACCAAACTAATGGAAATAAAAGCAAAAATAAACAAAGGGGACCTAATTTAACTTAAAAGCTTTTGCACGATGAAAGAAACTGTAATCAACGTGAAAAGGCAAGCTTCAGAATGGAAGAAAATAATAGCAAATGAAACAACTGACAAAGAATTAATCTCCAAGATATATAAGCATCTCATGCAGCTCAACACCAGAAAAATAAATGACCCAATCAAAAAAGGGCCAAAGAACTAAACAGACATTTCTCCAAAGAAGACAAACAGATGGCTAACAAACACATGAAAATTTGCTCAACATCACTCATTGTCAGAGAGATGCAAATCAAAACCACCATGAGGTACCATTTCATGCCAGTCAGAATGGCTGCTATCAAAAAGTCTACAGGGTGCTCAGGGCTGGTGCACTGGGATGGCCCTGAGGAATGGGATGGGGAGGGATGTGGGAGGGGGGTTCAGGATGTGGAACACATGTACACCCATGGCTGATTCATGTCAGTGTATGGCAAAACCACTACAACATTGTACAGTAATCAGCCTCCAATTAAAATGAATAAATTAATTTAAAAAGTCTACAAATAATTAAAGCTGGAGAGGATGTGGAGAAAAGGGAACATTCTTACACTGTTGGTGGGAATACAAACTAGTATAGCCACTATGGAGAACAGAGTGGAAATTCCTTAAAAAACTGGAAATAGAACTGCCATATGACCCAACAATCCCATTGTAGGGCATACACACCAAGGAAATCAGAATTGAAAGAGACATGTGCACCTCAATGTTCATTGCAGTACTGTTTACAATAGCCAGGACATGGAAGCAATTTAGATGTCCATCAGCAGGTGAATGGATAAGAAAGTTACAGTACATATACACAATGGAATATTACGCAGCTATTAAAAATGCATTTGAGTCAGTTCTAATAAGGTGGATGAAACTGGAACCTATTTACAAAGTGAAGTAAGTCAGAAAGAGAAACACCAATATAGTGTATTAATGCATATGTATGGAATTTAGAAAGATAGTAATGATGACCCTATATGCAAGACAGCAAAAGAGACACAGATGTAAAGAACAGATTTTTGGACTCAGTGGGAGAAGGTGAAGGTGGGATGATTTGAGAAAATAGCCTTGAAACATGTATATTACCATATGTGAAATAGATGACCAGTCCAAGTTCAATGCATGAAACAGGGCACTCAAAGCTGGTGCACTGGGACACCCCAGAGGGATGGGATGGGGGAAGGTGGGAGGGGGTTTCAGGATGGGGACACATGTACACCCATGGCTGACTCATGTCAATGTATGGGAAAAACCATCACAGCACTGTAAAGTAATTAGCCTCCAATTAAAATAAATTAATTTTTAAGAATCCAGAAAAATGCAAATTAGCTATGAAATAGGTATAGTTAGACCCTTAATTAATAATGATTGAGCATATTATAATTTTCATGTGGATTTTATGCTATTGCCTGTCATTTTTAAATTTATTAAGCAAATAATTCTTTCCTTGATGTATTTTCCTTGAAAGCATTTTAAAAATATACAGTCCTTCTTTAAAAAAAAAAAACAAACAAACAAGGAGACGTTTATAAGATGGGGAGAAGTGAAGTAATTTACCAAAGATCATATAGTTAATAAGTGCCAGAGTAGGAGATCAAACCTGGTGATGAGCCTGTAAAGTCTATTCTGTGAACCACTGCATTTAGTTGCTTTTCTATTGAAGCCTAATTTACTGAGCACAAAGGAAGGAAAATCAAGTATATTGGCAGAAAATATCCCGATGATAGGTTTAAAGGGAAAATGGATTTGGAAGTTGTGCGTTTTAGAGAACAGGTAATCTGAGTTGGTGGTAGTGTGCCAAGAAAGCACATACTAGCTTCCTGGAGGGGCTTGATAAATATTTATTGAGTGAGTGAATGAAGTACTTTCCAGGGTAGTGAAGAACACAATGATGGAAGAATCTCAAAGTTAATAAAGAAAGCAGGACAATATTTGGGCATCTGTACTACACAAGGAACTAGACCAGTTTTTGTCAAGTAGACATATATGGACAGGGGGGCCTTAACAAGAAGAATTTCATATGGAAGTTGCTTCATTCACCCACTTCAGTTGTTAAGTATCGAATATCCACCTTGACCCTACTTGAAAAGAGGTAGGGTGGAAGGGGAGTGCTTTTTTTTTAACAGAAAAATTTAAATGAATTGCCAGAATTTACATTATATAAAGAGCCATATACTTAAAGTGTTAACTACGGAAATAAATTTATTCCCAGCTGTTCACTAGCAGCATCTGCAGAAACTGTCTTGGTCCTAGTCTCACTGGGAGTCCTGTTTGGTTCGCCCTTTGATTCTCTGCAGTGTCCTTCACAAGTCTGGGTCTCATGACAGCCTTTGCCTTGCTTCTGCCTGCAACTGGACAGTGTTTAAAAGTTCAGACTAACTGTAGATTTTTGCTAACTGAATTTCTACAGCCCTAGCTTCCCAGGTGGCTCAGTGGTAAAGAATCCACTTGCCAATGCAAGAGACCCAGGAGACTCAGATTTAATCCCTGGATCAGAAAGATCCCCTGGAGCAGGGCATGATAACCCCCTCCAGGGTTCTTGCCTGGGAAATCCCGTGGACAGGGGGACCTGGTGGCTACAGTGCATGGGGCTGCAGAGTCAGACACGACTGCGCGACTAAGAACACATGCCGTTATTACGCAGGTTGGAATAAAGCAGAAACTTCTGCAGGTTCGCTTCCTTCATAGGCCTCGTGTTTTCCATGCAATATACTCTCAGCTCAGCAGATCTACTTAATATGTTGGCTTATTCTTAATTCTCCCCAGATAGCATATTAACAAATAACACAGATACAAAATGGAGACATTCACTTATTAAATACAATAAATGGCTTAGGAGAGCAGTAGGGTTTAATAATCTCATGAAACTTGTTGAGGGCCCACTTGTTAAAACTTGTTAACTTGTTAAAAGCCCACCCTGGACCAGCGATGACCACTGAATAGCTATTTTGGATGTTGCTATGTGGCTACAACATGGTTATGGTATCTGTTTTAGAACTGCACCTTTGGGCACATCGGAACATCACTTCATCTCTAAGTCTCCTGAAGGCTGACATGGAGCATGTTACCTGCTAAGTCAGTACTTTGATGTCATTTTTAGTTAATTTCTTGCTTCAGTTTTTTAAAATTTTTATTGCCAGTCAACCCCTTTGAGGCTAACAGTGAGTGATGATCATCTTTGGCATATCTCTGTTCCCCTCTAACAATGTACTAAAATTGGGAACTCATATCAGGTGTGCCTCTGACATAGGGTTGGCCTTACTTGGAAAAGTCTTCTTGAGGCAGCCAAAGTCTGTGGCTCTAAGTTACTTCCTATTAGCAATGACTTCCTAGATTGCTTTTGGAAAACTCCTTTATACTCTTGGTAAATCCCTTTTTGATAGGTGTTCACTATTCTATGCACTATACCCTTCATTATCACAAAATATTGTGAGGGAGAAGATATCAAGCTCCCTTTTAAAGAAGATGAAATCAAATTGCCATGGTTAAGAAACTTTTTAAAGTTTTTTGTAGCCCTCAGATTTCCTATGTGATTCATCCTTGTATCCTGTCATCTCTAAGTCTACAGTGATTCTCGACTTTATCCCTCATTTCTATTCTCACTGCAGCTGCCCTAGAATAGCATCTATTCGCTCTTACCTGGAGGTTGAGTCTCTCCATCTTCTCACTCCTTCTACCTCCTGTGGCCACAGGTATTTTTCTCCAGTACAAAATTTGTCATGCCGTTTTACTTCTCTAACCCCTCCTCCTTCCCCTCCACATACACACTGACTACAGAATACATTTTCAGAAACCTCAGTGTGTGATTCAGGGTCTTCACCAATCAGGTTCCAACTTACCTTTTCAGTCTTCCATACCATGTCTTCAGGCACTTTATACAACATGCAAATCACAGTCCTGCTGTTTCCAGAACAAGTCCTCTGGCTTCCAGGCTCTATACTTTCCTAGTCTCTCTTGCCTGAGAGGCCTTCCTGCTTTCTTACATCTCTGTCTATGCAGGCTACCCCAGTCTCCCAGTATCTACCCAAGACTTAGAGAACTTGAGCTGAGAAATCCATCCCCTGCCTTCACCCCTCAGAGTTTATACTTTTCATGACATTTACCACCTTTTCTGACCCTTCACTGTAGTCAGTTGTATGCTTTTCTATCCTCCTTTGGAATGCAAATAGAATCCTAACTCCCGTGGTTAAGAATGCTGCCCTCTACTTTTAAACATGGTAAAACTCAAGACAGTTTTCTAAATATATATCAGGTAGTCAACAAATGTTGACTGCTTGTGACCGCATGGACTGTAGCCCACCAGGCTCCTCTGTCTATGGAATTCTCTCCAGGAACACTGGAGTAGGTTGCTATTCCCTTCTCCAGGGGCTCTTCCCAATCCAGGGACTGAACCCTGGTCTCCTGAATTGCCAGGTGGATTCTTTGCCATCTGAGTCATCTTCTTTTAAAATGAGCATATATTTAGAAATACTTAGAGGAAAACACTTGAGCATTTATACCTTTGTTTAGTGGTTCTTGACCATGAAGATCATATGTGGTTCCTTGAGCTACTTCCAGTATTTTAGGAGGCGTAATGGAGAAGGCAATGGCTACCTACTCCAGTACTCTTGCCTGGAAAATCCCATGGATGGAGGAGCCTGGTAGGCCACAGTCCATGGGGTCACACAGAGTCGGACATGACTGAAGTGACTTAGCAGCAGCAATGGAAATCACACACTTATCTATAATGAGACTAACTGAAATGTCAAATTTTCTTGTTTTTGTTTGCAAATAACTCTGTAGGAAGAATATTAATCTTAGTCTAGTGTTGTCTGGTAGAAAGTAACAGGATATAGTAAATCCACTACATAGAAACAAGTTCTATTCTGAGAGTGCATTCCTAAGTCCAATTTGGTCACAAGTCCGACATAGTTAGTCTAGGTACCCAAGTAACACGATCTGCTAAATAGTACTGTACTACTGTAATAGGTTTATAATACTTTTCACACAAATAATACATATAAGACAAACACAAAAATAAAGAAAACATTTTTAGTCTTACAGTACAGTACCTTGAAAATTGCGGTAGTACAGTACGACAGCTGCACACGGGCTGGCATCGAGTGAACAGGCAAGAAGAGTTACTGACTGGAGGAGGGAGAGGGGGTGGGAGATGGCAGAGCTGAGGGTTCGTCAGCAATGGAGGATGGAGGGCGAGCTGCAGTTTCACCCCACCTGATATTCACGGCACAGGTTCTGGTTCCTTGCTGGACTCAATTCTGTCTGCCCTCTTGAAAAAACAGTCCCACGACGTTTGGCCAGTGGGTCTTTTTTTCTTGTCCTGGATGACACAGTAGCACTGGATTGCATTCTGAATAGCTGCTGCAACCTTTGTGTACTGTTCTACATTCAGGTCCTGTGCCACAAAACTAACAGAGCCTCCTTAAAGAAAGCCCCCTTGTCAGTTCCTATATCATGAATCCCTTCAGTTCTTCTGTTACTTCTTCCTCTTTTCTCTGTCCTTTCTCTGGACCTCCAGTTCCATCAGGTCTTCATCAGTAAGCCCCTTGTGATGCTCAGTAAGGAGTTCAATAATGTATTCTTGTTGTAGATTTAGCTCCAGCTTCTCACTGAGAGTCACTTAACTGCTGAAAACCTCTTTGGATTCTTTCTCCACTATCTCAAATTCACAAGAATTGTGGACAAACTATGGGCAAAGATTCTTCCAAACCCATTCATAGTGGAGAAAGGCATGGCAACCTACTCCAGTATTCTTGTCTGGTGAATCCCATGGACAGAAGAGCCTGGAGGGCTATAGTCCATAAGGTTGCAAAGAATTGGACATGAATAAGTGACTTAGCATACACATGATGATGTTTAGGATTGCCTGTACCAGCTACGGCTCTGTCTACTAAGGTAGAGTGTGTTACAACCCTCCTGGACACAACTGAACTGACTTAGCACACTATTTTTTTTGTTTGTTTCACTTCACTCTCCCAATTATTTTCACTATTGTTTCCATCTTTATTGCTAGGCACTTCTTAGCAGTACTAGCTACATCACCGCTGCTTTTATTCTTGCTTCCTGGGCTTGAAATAAAGATCTTGTACTACTGTACTCTATACAGTACTGTACAATAAAGCACACAAGAGCACAACCACTTGCCAAGGATGCACATAAGTGATAATGTCCACCAGATACATGTACTAATTCACCTGCTTGGATATACCAATGTACAGTCCTGTCTTTGAAAGTTTGAAACTTGAAGGTTCGTATATAGGGGACTTACTTGTACCACTCAGATTAGTTAAGGAAAAGGGAAAATTGAATATAGTGATATTGGTACCTTGTACAAGCCAAAATCAGGAAGTACAGCTAGGTCTCATACAATATTGGAAGCAGAAGGACAAAATTTACCAAAGGTGAAGGCAGCTGTCTTGAGTGCTCACCTTGTAGCCTCAGATGTCCCCTACCTGCTTTCTTGTGGGCACAAGTTTTACCCAGTTCCCTGTCGGCTGGATACTTAGGCTCTGCCAGCAAATGGCTGTTATGTTTATTTAAAACACTTCAATGAAGATAATCTGTGTATTTATCTATGTTATGTGTATCTATCTACACTCATGTATTACACATGCACTCATGTGTATATGTATGTATGTATATACACACGTTTGTACACACATACTTAATCTGTTCTTCAGGGGCCAGTTAAATTTTGAAGTACTAAGTCAAGTACTTCTTCAGGAGTATTTGACAACCTACACAAGTTAGTTAACATTTGAAAGAACTTAAATGGAAATCTGAAGACAGTTACAAGTTTCAAATATCTTTACTTCATCTTAGCTCTGTGTGTGTTAGTTCGCTCAGTTGTGTCTGACTCTTTGTGACTCTATGGACTGTAGTCTGCCAGGCCCCTCTGTCCATGGAATTCTCCAGGCAAAAATACTGGAGTGGGTAGCCATTTCCATCTCCAGGGGATCTTTCCAACCCAGGGATGGAACTCAGGCCTCCTGCATTGTAGGCAGATTCCTTACCATCTGAGCTACCAGGGAAGCCCTAGACAGTTTTGAAATTAGCACACAGGGCAATAGAAATGACTTTGCATGAGTGAAATATGTGATATTCAAGATATAGAGATTGGTCAGAAGTATTATGTCTTTATATGAGCAGGTATAAAGTTACATTTTTTGAAGAGGCATTTCTTGTCCTACGACTCAGTTCCATTCTGTTTCTGGATTCTGTTATCCAGCTGCGGTGAGAAATTTAACTCACCTAAATGTTGCTAAAATGTTCTTGTCTCTGCCTTCAATAAATATATAAATGGCCAACTTATTCGAAGTCTGTTTGCAATAAAGATGCATCATCATTATTCCAAAACAAGCATATAGGCTCTTAGATTCCAGATAACTGGAATCTCTCAGTTCTATTTCCAGTTTCTCTGGAAAGCGAACAAATTGGCTCATTTTGGTTAAGTTGTCCTGGCCCAACTGTCACTGAACTAGGTTTGTTTGACTGAAGTACAGCAAGGCAAATGCTGAGCTCTGAGCTCTGCAGCACAGAAAAGGTTTATTCATCAGGCAGTCAAGAGAGGAGATGGAAGAACAAGTTTAAGATCTGCCTCCCCCAAGGTTAGGGTTTAGGGATCAGTTTAGTTCAGTCGCTCAGTCGTGTCTGACTCTTTGCAACGCCATGAATCGCAGCACGCCAGGCCTCCCTGTGCATCACCACATCATCACCAGAGTCCACTCAAACCTATGTCCATTGAATCGGTGATGCCATCCAACCATCTCATCCTCTGTCATCCTCTTCTCCTCCTTCCCTCAATCTTTCCCAGCATCAGGGTCTTTTCAAATGAATCGGCTCTTCGCATCAGGTGGCCAAACTTCAGCTTCAACATCAGTCCTTCCAATGAACATCCAGGACTGATCTCCTTTAGGATGGACTGGTTGGATCTCCTTGCAGTCCTAGGGACTCTCAAGAGTCTTCTCCAACACCACAGTTCAAAAGCATCAATTCTTCAGTGCTCAGCTTTCTTCGCAGTCCAACTCTCACATCCATACATGACCACTGGAAAAACATAGCCTTGACTAGATGGACCTTTGTTGGCAAAGTAATGTCTTTGCTTTTTAATACGCTGTCTAGGTTGGTCATAACTTTCCTTCCAAGGAGTAAGTGTCTTTTAATTTCATGGCTGCAATCACCATTTACAGTGATTTTGGAGCCAGAAAAATAAAGTCAGGCACTGTTTCCACTGTTTCCCCATCTATTTCCCATGAAGTGATGGGACTGGATGCCATGATCTTCATTTTCTGAATGCTGAGCTTTAAGCCAACTTTTTACTCTCCGCTTTCACTTTCATCAAGAGGCTCTTTAGTTCTTCTTCGCTTTCTGCCATAAGGGTGGTGTCATCTGCATATATGTGGTTATTGATATTTCTCCTGGCAATCTTGATTCCAGCTTGTGCTTCTTCCAGCCAAGCGTTTCTCATGATGTACTCTGCATATAAGTTAAATAAGCAGGGTGACAATATACAGCCTTGACGTACTCCTTTTCCTATTTGGAACCAGTCTGTTGTTCCATGTCCAGTTCTAACTGCTGCTTCCTGACCTGCATACAGATTTCTCAAGAGGCAGGTCAGGTGGTCTGGTATTCCCATCTCTTTAAGATGGATTTAGGGATAGTTATGGGATTAAAGGGAAGGGTAGTTTGAGGCATGGGGAAAGGTGATTGGAGGTAAAAAAAAAAATGTAGGATAAAAAGTGGTCTGGAAAAGTATCCAAGTTGCATTTTAGGAGGCATGTTCAGAAAATGGTGGCATTAGGATGGTCTGAGGGTGGAATTTTTGTCTGTGATGTCATATGGTCATCCTTTAGATGCTCACACAGATCCAGTTGAAAGGTCGGTGGTCTCAAGCAGTCTGAACTGGCTAAGAACTAGCTCCAAGCTCCTGAAAAACAATTTAAACAACAGTTACTCTAGTCATCCCTGCATCAGAGGTGATATCTCTTAGGAGGCTAGTGGAAGTTAGGTGAGGTAGGGTAGGTTTTGTCATTGTCCAGTCTCTCAGTCATATCCGACTCTTTGTGACCTCATGGACTGCAGCGCAACAGGCTTCCCTGTCCATCACCAACTCCTGGAGCTTGCTCAAACTCACGTCCATCGAGTTGGTGATGCCATGCAACCATCTAGTCCTCTGTTGTCCCCTCATCCCCTTCTCCTTCTGCCTTCAATCCTTCCCAGCATCAGAGTCTTTTCTCATCAAGGGTAGTTTTGGTGAGCCTAATCAGGTTGCCCCTCACTTTCACAATCAGCTGTAGCCAAGGAAGCCTACTGGTTGTTTAAAAGTCAACAATGCTAAAGAAAGCCTCTCCCAGGAGCTGGGGGGTGGGGGGTGCACCTTCTGAAAAGGGGGTCCAGGCCGGGTTGTGGATGAAGCACAGATTTCATAGAAAGGAGCATTCACAATTTAAGTGCTTTGAGACCTCATCATGATCCGATTCAAAGCTAATATGTGTCTTTGATCCGAAAAAGGATATAAATTTCTTAAAAATTCAGCAGATATTTTAAAAAATACATTAAATTTTACAAATAACAGTGTTGATTGGTAAAATAATGAAATGATTCTTGACAGGTAATAGTTTTCTTTTTCACAGCTTCATTAATGTGATACATTTTCCAACTGGACTTGCATGAGCATCCAGTGGCTGACCATATGAGGGCCAAAAATTCCACCCACAGAACATCCTAACACCACTGTTTTCTGAACATGCATTCTATAAAGAGCCATGTAGCATGGCTATGGTTTTCCAGACCACCTTTTACCTAAATTTTCTTGCCTCCAATCACCTTTCCTCATTTCCAGTGGAATGGGGACTGATCTTTGGAAGAAGGAAGGCGGTTTCTCAGAAGGCAGGGAAATAGAACACTTCCTTATTATGGGATAGAAGCAGGGAGAAGGGTGAGAAGAGGAGCAAGCAGGACTTTGCAGACAAATGAATTATTTTCATATTTATATCTAAGGCCATCTCTGCCTGCTTACAATGCAAATAGCAAAAAATACCCAATTAAATGTTTTTCTCTAGGGAGAATGACTCTGACATGGAGTGTGATTATGACAAGGCCATGGAACAGCAAGTGTTTGTTGTGCAAAATTTGTTTTGACTAGACCTACAAGGCTGTTTCGATGGGCCATCTGTTAGGACATCTAGCTTTGTTAGGCAGAATCTTTGTTTAACCTACATCTATGAACAAGGGGATGCTAAGTAAATTAACAAACAAAGGATATCTTATGCGATTTAGAGTGAAGACCTTCAGCTGAGGCATTTGTATTCAAACAATGGATGTGCTAATTATAAATATACTATTGGTTGAAGTGCTTTCACAGCCTGCCTTTCTGTGACAGTGGTTTTATTGCTTTGTCCTGGAATATTTTGAAACCTATTTCCAAATAACCTTTTTTTCCCCTCTCACAATTATGATGAATTACAGTAATTTCACTATATGAAGAAACCTTGAATTCAAACATCACAGCTTTCAGGAATCAAAATGGTGAGCTGGAGGGAAGGTAGAAAGGAGGTTAAGATAGGAATGAACAAAGAAGTACATGTGCTTAGTCCTTCAGTCATGTCCCACTCTTTGTGACCCCAAGGACTGTAATCTGCCAGGCTCCTCTGTCCCTGGAATTCTCCAGGCAAGAACACTGGACCCGGTTGCCATGCCCTTCTCCAGGAGAGCTTCCTGACCCAAGGGTTGAACCTGGGTCTCCTGCATTGCAGGCAGATTCTTTACCAACAGAACCACCAGGGAAGCCCAGTGAATTTGGCAAAAGGAGTTCAAAGTAAAGAAAGAAAAGTGAAGAGAGAGAAGAGGAAAATTAGAAAGAATAATGAGCAGAAAGGAAGTGGGATAAAGAGAAGCAAGGAAGAAAGAACTGTTGAGGTGCAAAGAAGAAGAAGATGAAGGTGGCTGGATGGAGAAGAAAGCGAACAGTGGCAGGGTGTAAGATTTATTAATCATATAAAAGCTAAGTAGTGCCAACTGAAAAAATGCACAACCTAAAAGTTGAACATTATGTTTTATTCAGTGGACAAAACTGAGGACTTAGGCCCGGGCCACAGTATCTGAGATAACTCTGGGAGACTGCTCCAAAGAGGCAAAGGGGTGGAGGGGAGTCAGGATATGCAGGAGTTTTTGCAACAAAAACCAAGGTAGTCAGAACATCAAAAGATTACTGCTAATTAAGAACAACCAGATATCCCAATTTAACAAATTTAGCACTTTTCTGTGCATGGGAAGATTCAAGAGTCTGGGTTCATAGAAATCATTCCTTTGGTCTGCACCTCAGCTATCTGGGGCCATTATCCCATATTTTCACATCCTGAGTCTCCTGAGGTGCACCTTTGTGGGTGACTGCAGTAGGTGACCGCCAGCTGTGGGGAGGCATCCTGACTCCATCTTGCTTTCTTTCAGGGCTCACCATCAGGGTAGCTGTAATGTGATGGCTCAGTGGCTGCAACATCCTTTGTTTACTGATGAAAGTGAAGGTGAAGTCGCTCAGTCATGTCCAACTCATTGCGACCCCGTGGACTGTAACCTACTAGGCTTCTCCGTCCATGGGATTCTCCAGGCAAGAATACTGGAGTGGATTGCCATTTCCTTCTCCAGGGGATCTTCCCGACCCAGGGATCGAACCCGGGTCTCCCACATTGGAGGCAGATGCATTAACCTCTGAGCCACCAGGGAAGCCCTTGTTTACTGATATGACAGACTATTTTTCATTCACAGTATAAATACAGCCTGCAGTGAACTCAGAATGAAGCATCTTTCAAACTTGCTTTCTTTGTTATTACTATAGGAAGCATCAGAACCAAATTGAAAGATAATATAAACAAAGAAGATCAAGATAGCACTGCCCACCACCAGTTCTACAAGGATTAAGTCATTATCCACTGCAGTTGCCCACCCATGGTGCTACCAAGAGAAATCCAGGATGAAAAATACGCTGAGTCACTCTGGGCTTTAGATAAACAGGCTTTTACATAGTCAGATGCAGATCTCTAGAAGAATTTCAGTGACTGTAGATTTTTGTGTCTTCCCATACGTAGAAAAACATTATAGTTGTTAACTGTTGTTAATTGTTCTTTGTGATTAACAGTTTATCAAGATGTCTGTTTGACTCCATGTTTTCCCAGACAAAAATGTCATGTAGAAATTGGCCTCTCCTCTAAGAGTTGGACACGACTGAGCAACTGTACTTTCACTTTTCACTTTCATGCATTGGAGAAGGAAATGGCACCCCCCTCCAGTGTTCTTGTCTGGAGAATCCCAGGGACAGGGTGCCTGGTGGGCTGCCCTCTATGGGGTCACACAGAGTCGGAAACGACTAAATCAACTTAGCAGCAGCAGCAGCTATATCCTGGGGAGCAGTTCCTCAGTGCTAATTGAGATGCTGTCTCCTGGGCTCTAGTCCTCAGTAAGACTCTGAATAACACAGACTCACAACTCTTACATTGTGTGTTTTTCTTTTGTCAACAACAGGCACCCGAAAAAGGCTACTGATTGTTCTGACCGCAGCTAATTGGCTTGACTATCTCTCCTCAGACCTAGAATTCCAGCACAGATCTCCATTAACCAGAATTCCTGTGGGCAAGGTGATTGGACAGGCTGATCTGGGATGTGAAGGAAATGATGTGACCTTGGGAACAGAGTTCATGTTCAGGAGCTGCCTCTCCTTATGCCCTTCTTTCATTGCTATGCTGGCTGTTTCTCTTTCCTGTCTCTTTGACTTTCTCTCTCTCTCTGTTGACCTGTCCCTTTGTCTTTCTTTCCGTCTCTCTCCCCACCCCACACAATAAGACACACACACATAGTAGGGGCACAGTATAGAGGCCTTAGGAGGAGGCCATGCTTGGTGAGAGTAGGATGTCTCTACAGTTTATACAGTTTGTGAACAAACTCTCAGACTCAGACAGGGACATTGCATATTCCTTATTCTCTGCCATATCTATGCATTTCTTTGTGGGTATAGCATAAATATCAGATGATTTTTTCCTCTTAAAGTAAGTGTGCTTTAAGAGTCAAAGGCAGATTGCATGCTACATTTTTTCTTTGCCCAACCTGCATCTGTCTGGGGCAATTTCTCCCTAAAGTTGAGGTCTAGGTGGAGGGAATGTTCTCTTTGCACACTGAGATTAATTTCCTGGTTGAGAGTTTTCCAGGGAAATTTATAGGCTTGAAGAAGTCATTTGGAAGCAGATTAATGATAATCTCTTATTTTTCTTGGCAAATCTGGGAGACTAGACTTTTTGGGGGATTGGGGCTATTATTAGTGTATCCTGTTAAATCTACTGTACATTCTGTACTCATTACATGATACCTGGACTCTGAGACCCGTTATGTTAATGAATGCTTATTTTCTTGCCTTACTTCCCTGTCAATGATTTTCCCTGAAGGTGGTTTCATTATAATTTTAAAAATACCACCTGTCTTTCTAAAAGCTTTCCCCCTCTCCTCTGGACAGGTTTATATCTGATTTCTTTCATATGGTTCTACTGAACTTCTCCAGGTGCAGAGAGTAGCCACTGTACAGTTTCTGTCTAAAGTCATCTTTTTTTCACATGATTGCTGGGCAACAGTTGGGGAAGTTTATCACTGTTAACCTTGGGCTTTTGTTGCAGAATGAAGTACCTTAATTGGTTTATCCAGCATGATACCAGCATAATTTAAATCTCATCCTCATCTATGCACAGTTCATTGCTTTCACCCCCATATTTACAAGATGTCTTTCAGTCTTTTGTATTTTGCATCTGTTTTTTTTTTTTCCCTTTTTTCCCACAGTACTCTTCTTTACTTGTGTGTTACATGTACTCCAATGACCATTGCATACTGTGCTGGTGTAGCTAGCGCTCACAATGGATCCAGATGTGTTATCTAATTGACTTTTTAGCTACTGACATTTTTGGTAGTGACATCTTGAAAATTAAACACAAGAAAAATGTGGCAGTTTTCTGGATAATCACTTTTATTCTTTTTTGTTTTCCTCTGAAGATTTTCCCTTCCTTAAAGCATTTTTTAAAAATATACTTTGCCTCCTTCTAATAATTTCAATCACTCCCATATTCTTAATTCTTCTCGCCTTTCCCATAGTTTTCAACTCACCTATAAAGTATGTTTTTAATGTTACTTTTAAAAAAAGATTCAAAGCAGATACTTTAGCAAAGAGTCAGATACAACTGAGCGACTGAACTGAATTGAACTGAACTTTAGCTTCACAAGCTGGAATCAAGATTGCTGGGAGAAATATCAATAACTTCAGGTATGCAGATGAACTATCCTAATGGCAGAAAGTGAAGAGGAACTAAAAAGCCTCTTGATGAAAGTGAAAGAGGAGAGTGAAAAAGCTGGCTTAAAACTCAACATTTGTAAAACTAAGAGAATGGCATCTGGTCCCATCACTTCACGGCAAATAGATGGGGAAAAATGGAAACAGTGACAGACATTATTTTCTTGGGTTCCAAAATCACTGCAGATGGTGACTGCAGTCATGAAATTAAAAGATGCTTGCTCCTTGAAAGAAAAGCTATGGCAAACCTGCTGCTGCTGCTGCTAAGTCACTTCAGTTGTGCCCAACTCTGTGTGACCCCACAGACAGCAGCCCACCAGGCTCCTCTGTCCACAGGATTCCCCAGGCAAGAGTACTGGAGTAGGTTGCCATTTCCTTCTCCCATGCAAGACCTAGAAGTGAAGTGAAGTCGCTCAGTCGTGCCCGACTCTTTGAGACCCCATGGATAGTAGCCTGTACCAAGCTCCTCCGTCCATGGGATTTTCAAGGCAAGATTACTGGAGTGGGTTGCCATTTCCTTCTCCAGGGAATCTTCCCAACCCAGGGATCAAACCCAGGTCTCTCACATTGTAGACAGACACTTTACCATCTGAGCCACCAGGGAAATCAGAGATTGTATTAAAAACCACAGAAAAGGCTTTGCCTACAAAGGTCCATCTAGTCAAAACTATGGTTTTTCTAGTCACGTATGGATGTGAGAGTTGGACCATGAAGAAGGCTGAACACCAAAGAATTGATGCTTTTGAACTGTGGTGTTGGAGAAGACTCTTGAGAGTCTCTTGGACTGCAAGGAGATCAAACCAGTCACTCCCAAAGGAAATCAGTCCTGAATATTCATTGGAAGGACTGATGCTGAAGCTGATGTTCCAATAGTTTGGCCACCTGCTGTGAAGAGCCGACTTATTGGAAAAGACCCTGATGCTGAGAAAGATTGAAGGCAAAAAGAGAAAGGAGTAGCAGAGGATGAGATGGTTAAATAGCATCTCCAACACAATGCACAGTGGACATGAATCTGAGCAAATTTTAGGAGATAGTGAAGGACAGGGAAACCTGGCGTGCTATAGTCCATGGAGTCTCAAAGAGTCAGACAGAACTTAGTGATGGAACAACAACAATTTTAGCTTTATTTTATCTTCTTGCTCTGTCCTTTCATTATTCTGATTTTAACAGTCACATTATCTATGGCTCAATTTACAGACAGATCCATTTCTTTTCATGCTTTAAACGAACAAGATTCAATGCCAATGATATTCATGGATGGGTGACTATCCAGACTTCATAATGTAGACAGTGAATCACCATCATTCACTCTTCAACTTTTTTAAAATATTCCCAACGTTTGTTGTAAAAAATGAAAGTCTCACAAATCATGAACAAGGAAACAACTCTTCCTTGTTTATACATCTGTTGCAAGAGGTAGCCCATCACAAAAAACTGTCGCTGTTTCTTTGAAACTGAAGACTGCCAATATCACCTCCACAATTTTGCTTTATGGTCAGCAGGAGAAAATCTTGTGCAGAGCTTTGTATTAGCCCTTCTTTTCTCTTTCTCTTTTAATTTGGATTCCCTACTGTTCCCCCAAATTCCGGAGACTATTTTTTTTTTTTTTAAGAAACACACTTAATTTTCTTCCTTTCATGTCAAAGCTTACTGCCACTGTTGTGGATGATTGCAGCCTTCTTCCAGTTGGCTATTTTTCCTCATATTTTCTCACCCCAGACCAAAAGGAAAAAATTGGTCAAACAAGCCTTCAGGGAAAGTCACCATGTTATGTTTTTCTTGCTCAAAAATATGCCTAGATTTTCTTTTTATTACTCACTCATTGAAGTCCTGCTTTCAAGTTCCCCCCAAATTTGCCTCTTTCATTCAATCCCCATCCAACCACATTCTTCCTGCGGCCCCATATACACCCTTGTATTGCACTTGACTTTAGCACATGTGATTCATGTGATGCCACTTCTGGCTCTCTGTCTCTCTCTCTTTTTGGTTTATTTTTGGCTGTGCTTGGTTTTCACTGCTGTGTGTGGGCTTTCTCTAGCTGCGGCAAGCAGGGGCTACTCTTGAGTTGTGGTGCGAGGGTTTCTCATTGTGGTGGCTTCTCCTGTTGTGGAGCACTGGCTGTAGGCACGTGGACTCAGTAGTCGTGGCACATGGGCTTGGTTGCTCAGCAGCATGTGGAATCTTCCTGGACCAGGGATCAAACCCATTGACAAGCAGATTCTTAACCACTGGAGCACTGGGGAAATCCCAGCTCTGGCTGTCTGGCTTGGAAAACACTTCTTTATTCTCCACATCAACATATTCTCTCTACAAACTTCACATTCACCCATGTAAACAGAAAGGATGTCAAACCCTAACTCTTCCTTGGCATTCTCCCTGACTACTATAGATCTTCTTTTGTGGAAACTGAGAGCTTCATTATCTGAGAGGCTGAAAGCATGAAGTAAGAACAGATGCAAGGGTTTATAACAGAGAAGACTGTGTCTTGTTTGTGAGATAGGTTGGATACCTAATTTTTCTACTTGTTTAGACTCTCTCAGGATAATTCTATAGCTGATGATTGCTGTTTTCTGTCTTCTTCTCTGGTTTTATTTGAATTCTATTTGGAAGCTTCCCACCAATTCTGCTGAATTGGAATTTGAGCAAATGTGAGGACTACATGATCATGACCCACAAAAGTAGGACCAACCACTTAACTTGTGGAGACCAGAGTAAAATGGGGGCCCCTTGTTCAAGAATTATTAAGAATTTCAAGACAGTGATATCAGAGGATTAAAGCAAGCATGAGATACTGTGAACTGCATTGGTCAGAGGCCCACAAATTTCCCCCCTCTCAGATCGGGATATATTGGACTAGTTCATGTCTCATCAGTTTAAAATAAATACATTTACTATATGCATTGAGTTGCATGGTTAGAAGTAGGACCAACCATTTAACTTGTGGAGACCAGGGTGAAATGGGGGCCCTTTGTTAAAGAATTATTAAGAATTTCAAGACAGTGATATCAGAGGATTAAAGCAAGCATGAGATACTATGAACTGCATTGGTCACAGGCTCACAAATTTCCCCCCTCTCAGATCAGAATATATTTGACTAGTTCATGTCTCATCATCACTAAAATAAATAAGTTTACTATATGCATTGAGTTGCATGGTTAGAAGCTCCAACTCAATGCATATAGTAAATTTATTTATTTTAGTAAGTTCTTAAACCCATAACCTTGAGCTACTGAAACACCATGTGATATGAGAATTTTGAACTCTGTAGGTGATTGTGAGAGATCATAAAAGGCAAGGTCAAACTGATGATCTTTACTTTTTAAAAAAAGTTATTTTGATATGGACCATTTTAAAGTCTTTTAAAATTATTTACGATATTGTTTCTGTCATTTATGGGTTTTTTGTTTGCTGTTTTGTGTGTGAGACATCCCAATCAGTGATACAACTTGAATTCCTTTGTTGGAAAGTGAAGTCTTAACCACAGAACAGCTATAGAAGTTCCTAATGCTGGCATTCTAATAGCAAGTTCAGTGTTTCACACGATGAGACAAAAATGAGTATTTGTGTGCGTGTGTGTGGGGCGGGGAGGCAATAACCTTGAGTATCATCTGAACTCCACACTGTGTGCCAGGACTTCTAGAGAAAATCAGTAGGAGATATTGAGTAGCTATTACAAGCTTTTGACTGAAAGAAGTCACACCACCTGAGGGATAAAGGACAGGGGAGGAGCAGCAGGTATAAGCCAGGTAGGTGTCCGGGGTGATGGCTGAGAGAGATGAGATTCAGGAATAGAGACCAAGGACTTGGATCAGCTATCAGCCCAGGGGGAGGGTCTTGGGAGGACAAGGTGGGAGGCTCTGTTATTTATGGATAGGGGATGAGAAATGGAAGTGTGGAAGACATAGAGAGGATGGTTTCACTTGTCCCAAAGAATGGACATGTGGTGGGTGTTTTATTCCTACTAATCCATCCCTGAACTCCTTGCTGATTCTAGACACTAATATCACCATCTTAATCTCTACAAGCATAGAAGTGTTTCTCCAGCACCAGGTTCATAGAGTCACAAGACCAGCTCAGCCACCGTCAACTTCCTGGAAGCCTCATCTCCCATCACTGTTTTCTGCTCCCAAGAAGAGTGTGCAAGGACTTCTTGGAGGTGATGCATTGCCTTTGCTCCCTGCCTCTCTGCTGCTCGAGCATAGGTGCTGTTGCTCTCCTGCCAATATTTTCCCCATGGGACATACAGTCAATGCTGCTTTCGCAGCAATTTCCACTCTTGTGGCTGCCACTGCTACCATCTCTGTGGTCATCCCCATTGCTTTCGTGCCTGGTTCTGGGCCTTTCACCAGCCTGGGCCCTGGACCACGGCAGCTGAGATGCTGCAAATGGTTTTGTGCATGTGAGCCAGGGTGATGGGAATGAACACCTGCTTTGGCCTAACATGGCCTGGGGCTATGATCCACACTGTTTCACCCTCACAGACAGTTGGAATTGTTAGCGTCTGAGAAGCACGAGGTCTTCTTTATTTTTTTCCTTTTAAAAATCTTTATTATCTTTTTTTTTTTTTTTTTTTAAGATTCCTGGTACCTCACTGGCTAGGGAGCAAGGGGGACCTTCTGCCTTCTCATCCACAGCCCTGTCTTCCATCTCCCAGAGGCCTCCTGCCCTGGAATACCAATACAAAAGTGGGGATGACCAGGTAGATGGTGATGGTGGTGGCAATAAAAGTGGAAATTGCAGTGGTTTCATGGGCAGATTTAGACACCTTTATCTTTGGGCTTTTTCTACACAGGACATTTAGCAGAGCCACTGGCCAAATTAACTCTAGGAGAGAGCTGCAAGACTAGCCTCAAAGGTGATTCTGAATGAGTTGGGGCAATGCTGTTTTCTTATTTCCAAGACAGTTCAGAACCTCTGTAGGCTATTTGTGCTCTGAAATCCATGGTTGCTGACTGTGGCCAATTATCCTGAGTGCTCTGTATTACAGACAGAGAAGGAAATAATTGTGAAAACTTTACTAGGGAGGGATCTATAATTCAATTTCCTAGGACTGTGCTGGACAACATCCAGGTAGTTTTGACTGTTCCTCCAAAACTTTTCTGAGAAGGTCAAAATCATTGGAATCTTTTATTATGTTGACCTATTTCCAGGATAAACTTGAGCAAATTGATTTTCTTCTCTTCAAAGCACAGATTCAAAAATTTCCTCATGTGTTTATATAGTCACTCTCTTGCAATTATATAATTCTCATCCCAGTTTATTTTATGATTATTTTGTTGTATCTTTCTTCATGAAGACAGGGATTGTATTGGTCTCTTTCACCACTGCCTGTCTAACATTTAGTAAAGTCTCTGGTAAAAACAGGCACTGAAAAATGTTTGCTGAATGAATAAATGAATGAATGATGATGACCCAGCACTGCCTTGGATTCAGACAGGATGACACATGTCTGCAGGACTGGGGGGACAGGTCTGCCTCACTCACTATATGAACAGAGAAACCTCTTTGGAGAGAAATGAAGCAAAAGAAAGAGGAACATCAAGGCATGTGCGCCTGCTGTCACAACTGACTCTTTGTGACCCTATGGACTGTAGCCCGCCAGGCTCCTCTGTCCATGGGATTCTCCAGGCGAGAGTTCTGGAGTGGGATGCCATGTCCTCCTCCAGGGGATCTTCCCCACCTAGGGATCGAACCTGGGTTTCCTGCATTGCAGGAGGACTCTTTACTGCTAAGCCACCAGGGAAGCCCAACATCAAGACACAAACTAAGCCCAAAGGACTGTGGACTAGTGTCTGAGAGGAGGAAGGATTTTGATGATGGCGCATGTCACCATTCAGGTTTCACCCTGTCTGCAGCCTCTAGGGCTGAGCTCTGGAGTGAGAGAGCTCAAATTATGCTCCAGTGAAAAGGAAAGGAAATAGAAATAAAATATCTGCCACATCGACGCCACTTACGGAACCATTACAGTGACCACAGTTAGCCCTGGAAGGGATGAAGACCCTGGGAGGTAGCATGGTTAGCAGCTTCACACCATCAGCACCTGGGAGGGTAGCACATGCTTGCATGTGAGGGCATCCACAGTTGTGACCTTGACTTTGGTGAGCAGAGTAGCAGAGATCCCTCTAACAACACCGTTCTGGGGCAGGCAGCGCCGATTAAGAGGAAATGGAGGGATTAAGAGGAAATGGAGGATGCCTGTATCGTGGAGAGGATGCCCCGCCCTCTCTCGAGATTCCCGCTGGGGCTGCTCAGAAACGTGGGTGGGGAATTTGAGCAGAACCGAGTGCTAGCAGGTGGCTCTGGGATTGTGCTGTGCTGCACTTTGTCGCTCAGCTGTGTCCTAATCTGCAACCCCGTGGACTGTAGCCCGCCAGGCTCCTCTGTCCATGGGATTCTCCAGGCAAGAATACTGGCATGGGTTTCCATGCCCGCCTCCAGGGGATCTTCCCAACTCAGGGATCGAACCCAGATCTCTTGCATTGCAGGCAGATTCTTTACCACCTGAGCCACGAATGGGAGATTGTAATTTCCAATGGCGGTTTCCCTCTCTTTCTGTTGCTGTCCCCCTCCACTGCTTTTCATTAGCTAAGTATATCCTGGAAAACATTAATAAAAAGGAACTGATTGGTTAGGGTTGGAGTTATCTCCATCTGGAGTTTCAGCACAGGCAGCTTTGCACCCCCAGTCCTGGGGTCCACAATGCCTTCAGATCAGGGAACCTCATTTACTCCCTCACTCTAGAAAAAATGCAGCTTTAATTGAAAAAAACAAAACAAAACAAAAAAACCTTAAAATGGTAGAGGTCCTACTGCAAACATCCCTTGTTTATCTGGAGAAAAATTGAATAGCTTTTCGGGTTAGGCTAGAGGTCCCACAGAGCATTATGTGTAACACCAGGACTCACTTCCCAGTGGGAAATCGCTTTACTAACAGTCTTTCCTTGGATTTAATTTCCCACCTTTCTTGGCTTGAATTCATTTGTGCAGTTCATTTGAGTTCTTATACATAGCGACTCCATTTTCCCCGTAATTGAGAAACTCAGTCAGTTGACTCCTCTCATATTTGCCCATTAAAAAAAAAAAAAACAAAAAACAAAAACTTGAATGTGATCTCTTTCATTTTCTCTTTCTGCAGCCTGGTGTTCAGTCCCACGCCCATCCAATTTCATTCTCATCAACTCCTGCATGCTCTTGGCCCACAGAGCTGGCTGACTTCCCCCAGCAGCCCCTTTTCTTGAGATGTTAACTGAAATAGTCTCTAAATTCTCCCACTTTGGGAAATTGGTCAGGTGCGGTGTATTCACCAGGCTTGTCAAACCCTGTCAGAGTTAGCAAATCAGAAACTGGAGACACATTCTATGTGAAGTTACAAAAGGCAAACAGCTAGCTGCATAGTCCCTGATCCTGTCAGCTCTGAATGTTTCCAGAAACAACAAAAAAGAATTGTGTCTTGAAATTTGGCAGGGCAGGGAGGTAAACACACTGGCTGCCTCCTCAAATCTGTTCCCCTTGCTTCTTTCCTGGGGGGCGTCCTTGATGTGCCCTGCCTACTAGTGACCTGAAGAATAACTTAGCTTTATGTTCAAGGTCTTAGGTTTCTTCTCCATGACTTTTTTCATCAGATAATGAAGTTAATAACTCAAGGGGATCAGTATTATTAATTATTTGTTGTACTGATGCTCTTGATCACTGGCTAAAAGTGATAGCGTCTTTGATCCCCAAATTCCCCCCAGAATGGAAAGGTGTGACAGGGAGAATCAGAAAGTGCAGAGAGAACAGTCTTTTGTGCTGTCAGTATTCCTCTTACAGTCCAGGGAACAGACTGGGATTTGCTGTGCGCGCGCTCAGTCACTCAGTTGTGTCCGACTCTTTGCGACCCTCTGGACTCTAGCCTGCCAGGCTCCTCTGTCCATGGGATTTTCCAAGCAAGAATACTGGAGTGGGTTGTTGTTTCCTTCTCTGGGGAATCTTCCTGATCCAGGGACTGAACCTGAGGCTCGGCCATGGCCACATCTCCTGCACTGTAGGCAGATTCCTTAGAGCTGGACCACCGGGGTGATAGCCTGATTCACTACGGATGCTTTTTGTAAGATATTTCTTCGTTAGTTTTTCTTGCCCCTCCCAATTAAGCACAGCTTAACATCAGAAAGGCGTGTGTGTGTGTGTCCTCAAATGTGGTCCCTGGATTTTTATGATGTGGTTCCTAGTAGAGATTACAGGACTTTCTAATGAAGTTGTTGGTAGGGGGACAGTGAATGCTAGGTGACTAGAAAGGATGC
Organism: Redunca redunca; assembly: GCA_006410935.1. Classification (NCBI taxonomy): domain Eukaryota; kingdom Metazoa; phylum Chordata; class Mammalia; order Artiodactyla; family Bovidae; genus Redunca; species Redunca redunca. Next base: position 530,268 of record SJYQ01002942.1, read on the forward strand.
TTGGTATTGTTAAGGCTGGATCAGATGCCTGCCGAGGTTGGGATGAGCCCGAATGTTAAAGTAGCTCTCTCACTCTGATTAGACTGCCAAGGATGAGGCAAAGTAAAAACCGTAAAATAAGATGAGTATGATGATGTGTGGGCTTCTCAGGTGGTGCTGGTGGTGACGATCCCACCTGCCCATGTAGGAGGCATAAGAGATGTGGCTTCGGTCCTTGGGTTGGGAAGATCCGCTGGAGGACGGCGCAGCAACCCACTCCAGTATTCTTCCCCGGAGAATTTCACGGACAAGGGAACTTGATGGGTTACAGTCCGTGGGGACACAAGGAGTCGGACATGACTGAAGCAGCTTAGCACACACATGATGCTGTGGAGGGTAGTCTGTATCAGCTGTGGCTCTGCCAACTAAGGGAGAATGTCTAACAACCTTCTCTGGCAGCTGACTTAGATGGTGGTGAGTCTGTGGATAGACAGCTGAGGATAAATATTCTGAGGCAGGATAGAAAGCCTGTGGGTCAGAGAGTTCCTAAAATTGAACTTTTATTTTTCTTCTGACTAGGTATTCCTCAATCACATGTATGGTTCAGTACCAGGTAATTTCCGAATGTCATACAGACATGCTAGAAGCTTATTACTTGCTCCACAGTAGCTGACTGATTGGTGGCTGATGCTGTCCTTAGCTTGGGACTTGGGATTCGGGCACATTCTAGAGATGGGGACCTGGCTATTTGTAGTTTGAAAAGCTTTACAGACTCTTCTGGTTTTCAACTGTAGTTGGCTAGCAAAAAGATGAATAACATGTCCAGAGAAGATTTTATGTAAGTGCTCTTGAAACTCTTTTCTTACTATGAGTATGAATTCTTGCTATATCAGTTATTCTAATTCACTGTCCATAGAAGGAATACAAAGTATGATCTCATTCGTCTTTACAAATCTTGACCACTCACCTCCATGACACGTGCACCAGGATTCTGAACAGCCTCTCAGCTGTTCATAACACTTTTTCTCTAACTTTGGCATCAGTTTTATCATCTGTCTTGTCACGGTGGTTTTGATTTTCATTTCCTGATAATTAGTGATATTGAGCATCTTTTCATGTGCCTGTTGGCCATCTGTATGTCTTCTCTGGAAAAGTGTTCATTCAGTGCCTCTGCCCATTACTGATTCAGGTTTTTGTTGTTGCTGACTTGTATGCATTGTTTATATATTTTGGATATTAACGTCTCATATAAGATTTGTAAATATCTTCTCCCACTGGGTAGATTGTCTTTTCATTTCTTGATGGTTTCCCTTACTGTGCAGAAGCTCTTTAATGTAGCCTCATTTATTAATTTTGCTTTTGTTTTTCTTATCTTTGGAGTTAGATCCACTAAAGTGTCACTAAGACAGATGTTAGTGAAATCACCACTTATGTTTTCTCGTAGGAATTTCATGGTTTTGGGTCTTTAATCCATTTAGAGTTCATTGCTGTGTGTAGTGTCAGAGAGTGGTCTAGTTTCACTCTTTTGCATGAGGGTGTCCAGTTTTTCCAAACCATTTATTAAAGAGGCTGCCCTTTTTCCCATTGTGTTTTTTTGCCTCCTTTGTCATAATGTGACCAAATAATTGTAGGTCTGTTTCTGGGCTCTCTTCTCTGTTCACTTCCATTGGCCTGTGTGTTTTTGTCAGTATCATGCTGTTATGAATACTGTAACTTTGTGATTACAGTAGAGTTTGATCAGGGAGCATGATAATTCCAGCTTGTTCTTTCTCAAGATCATTTTGGCTCTTTAGGGAATGGGGTGTATTTTTTCCTTGGCATGACTGTATATCTACTTCTCCTATCCTCAGTGTTGTTCCTTTACCCTTCGTGTGGACACTGTTCATCTAGTATTCAGGTCTCTTTCAGAGGGAATTATTCCACATGCGGTTGTAGATTTGCTGTATCCTTGGGAAGATATGAGTCCAAGATCTTCCCATGTTGCCATCTTGAACCTTCCCTCTCCTCTTTGTTTCCTTCTTTCTGAATTTCTCTAATTTTTTTTTGATTCACTACTTTTTGCTTTTATGTTATTTACTGATTAGTTCAAATGTTGGATTTGGTAAACATTTTAGTATTTACGTTATTTAATACTCAATTCAGCAAATATTTTTTGAGTTCCTACTAAGTTCCAGGAACAGTGGTAGGCTTGTAGGGGGAGGGTTGTTGGAGAATTTAGCAAGAGGATATTCCTTGTATTTTAAATACTTAAGACTTTTATAATCTTTGCTTTTGTTGTGAACTGCCTCACAGTATTTTGGGAGAATTAAATGTAATATGTACTTCATGTCTTCCTACTATTGTGACACCTCAAGTTTTCCTTTCCTGAAAAAAAAAAAAAAATCTCTCCAGTTAGATCTCAAGGTCTGCAGACCATGTCTGAAAATTGCTTCTGGGCATGGGCTCTTATGGGCTTCCTTGATGGCTCAGATGGTAAAGAATCTGCCTGAAATGCAGGAGACCTGGGTTCAGATCCCTGGGTTGGTTAGATCTCCTGGAGAAGGGAATGGCTATCCACTCTAGTATCCTTGCCTGGAGAATTCCATGGACAGAGGAGCCTGGCAGGCTACAGTCCATGGAGTGGCAAAGAGTCGGACACAACTGAGTGACTAACACTTTTCACTCTTCAGGTGCTCTTAGGTCTTTATGTCTTCTGCTCCTTTCCTTCTCTGGCTTCTTTTCCATGTTTTTCTTTTTTCTTTTTTTAATTTTATTTATTTATTTTTTTTCTTTTATTTTTTATTTTTTTTAATATTTCACAAACTTTATTCAAATTATTGAAATAGTCACAGAGCAATAAAATATGCAATTCTGAAGTGATGTCAGTATCATGGAGAAGGAAATGGCAACCCACTACAGTATTCTTTTTTTTTTTTACATGTTTCAATGCCATTCTCCCATCTCATCCCACCCTCTCCCTCTCTCTCTCCCCCAGAGTCCAAAAGTTCACTCTATAGATCTGAGTCTCTTTTGTTTTCTCGCATACAGGGTCATCATCCCCATCTTTCTAAATTCCATATATATGCGTTAGTATACAGTATTGGTGTTTTTCTTTCTGGCTTGCTTCACTCTGTATAATCGGCTCCAGTTCCATCCATCTCCTTAGAACTGATTCAAATGTATTCTTTTCCGTGTTTTTCTTTAGAGCCTCTTGAAGGCATCATCCTGCTGCTGTTGCTTCTTGTTTGCGGCTGGCCCTCTCTCTCCAAACTATCCTACACCAAGGCCACCTTGAACAAGAGCATTCTGGCAACATGGGTGGAATCTCTTTTCCTCTCTTCCCCTACTCTCCAACTCATTCTGCCATGGTGAACCCCAATGTTGCCTTACTTGTCCAGTGTTATCGTTGCAGGAGGTCATCAGGAGGATGTGACCATCAGTTGACACATTTGCTGGACTGGGGCTATCAGAGGCTCTTCACCCCTTCCCCTGACTTGAACTGTATATGCTATACTGTTTCCACAGTGGGAGCCAGCCCCACACAGCCTTGAGAGAACAATGTGTTATTGAATCTATCTGGGTATATATGTGACTGAATCCTATCAAGGTCTCTGGATAAATTCTCAAGATTCTGACAAGCAGGGCTGGTGATCTCTTTGTCATGCAGCTGCCCAAGACAAGGCTTGTATGTAAGTTCCCTTGCTTACTGAACCTCCTGCATATCAATCTATAGTGATCTGCCTCTTTCTTTGGATTTTCCTTGCTCTCCATGTATGGGGGCCAGTTTTAGATTTCACCTGGGAAGCTCCTGAGGTTTCAAACCAACAGTTGCATAGAGATTTAATGAGACAGCCATACCTGTAGGTTTTTTTTGCACCTCACTGTCTGGAATTTTGACTTTAGTCCTTGCTTCTGGCGATCCAAACACCCCAGAGCTCCTAGTTCATCCAATATTTGTCTTTTATGTTAATGTACATCACTACAGTTAACTAAATGTGAGTATAAGCTGATGTAGCATTTCAGAACTTTTCCTGTGCTGTCGTATTGGCTTTATCCTCGTTGATCAGCATTTCAAATAGTTTGGATGATGATGTTTTCTACCAGTGTTACTGAAGTCATAGAGAAAAATTACAGTTAATGGTTTAGTGACTCATAAAAAAGAACGTATGATTATTTTTCAAAACCCCTTATTTCCTTTCCTTGAAGATCAGGAAGTCAACCCCTGATTTTTATTGATTGGTTGGCTTTTGCCAAATCTATGTTATCTTCTTTGACAGTTACCATGACACCCCAAGGAGAGAACAATTAATTACTTGTAAGAAAGTTGAGAAAACTTATCATATTAGCATTTTAGTGCAGGGTATTAAACATTACACTAGGGAAGGGAGACAAAAATTGAATCTCAGAAATATTTTGCTGAGTGAAATAAGTAATGTCCAAAAAAGTACCTACTATATGACTCCATTTTTATGTCATTCTAGAACTAATCTGGGGTTGCTTCTGGGGAACAGATTAACTTGGTGGGATGGTGGAAATTAGAAGTGTTCTAGATCTTGGTAGAGGTGGTTATACATAAGTTCATGTATTTGTAAAAAATGATTAAATTTTACACTGAAGATCTATGCATTTCACTCTATGCAAATAAATCTCAATTAAAAAATTAAAATAATTCAACTACCAGAAGCAATGGGGTAAGGAAAAAACCAAATCATCTTCTGCTTATCTTTTTGGTCAGCCACTTGGTACTCCTAGGAGACCAAGCAGAAAAGTCAGAGATAGAATTAGCCTTTGGATTTTGTAGCCATATCAGAATACTATGATGATGGCTGGGAGAGAAATTGATTGAGAGGTGAATGGGTCTTAAGCATGTAAGAAAACATCACGAACCAGGCATAAGAAATGATTTACTATACATAACGTGTAGCAATTCTTTCCAGGATTCTGAAAGACAATTTGTTTTTGAAAATATCTAAGAGACTCTGTGCTAACTTTATCAGTTAAGATAATAGGGAGGGGTGGGATGGGGGAGTGGGAGGGAGGTCAAAGAGAGAGGGGATATTTGTATACATATGGGTGATTCACTTTGTTGTACACCAGAAAGTAGTACAAGTTTGCAAAGCAATTATACTCCAATTAGAAAAAAAAGAGAGTAGGGCCACTTTGAGTTTACGAGATAAAAGATTTCTTTAACACTAGCCCATGCACAACTGGGGAACTGGAACGCGAAAGTCCTAAGGTTAGAGGAGGAATCATTAATTATTCTGCCTGCTGGACCAGCATTAGTGGACAGACAGGAACTCGTAGGGCAATCTGCAAAGCTAGCACATCAGCTGTTGAACTGGAGTGAAGGGACAGTTCAGGGAATGACCCATGAGAAGCAGCTGCTGTGCAATTACTGCTTCTGTGTAGCCAAATGTTAGGTGGCTGATAGAACCAAAACCTGGGATGGCGGTAGAGTGGAGGAGAGTTGAGACCCACCAGGCACCTCATCGTCCTTAACAGTAGCTTACCACAAAGACTTCTAATAGTTTTGTTTTGCTTCTGTTTTCCGGTCTCATGCAAGTTCCTCTTTCATCCAACTCTAACTCAGGTATACATATATTAGGAAACACTGCTAAACACAGTGTTCCCAGATTAATCAAGTCGAAATAGCAAAATTCAGCAAAGTGTTTCACTTGTAAAAGAGGACTCGGCTCTGACCAGAGGATGGGATACTATGGAAAGAGTTCCCATATTCATTTCTGTAACACTGTGATTCCCCCAAGGCTGTGACCTAGTTCATAATGGTAACCTCTGGGAGCTGTCTCTGTGCTGGTCTCCTGAGTAGTTGCATAAATATACACTGCATGAAAAGGACTGATTCTCAATCAGAAGCTCTGAGTTCAGGTCTCTTTCTGCCACTGTGTCACTTATCTGTCTTCTGGCTTTTGGTGTCACGCTTGCCATTTTGTATTCTCTGGATTGCACATGCCTGGCAGTCTAAAAACGTTATTTCCTAAAGGCGCTTGACTTAGTCAATGGAACAACTTGTATAAGATCTTAAGATGGGAGAAAGAGAGCAGCTGTATTTTTTTCTGCTTCTGGCTTCAGCAGCTGCAGGAGCTGTTGCAAGTGACTATGGAAATTAACAGTGAAATCAACCAGTCAGAAGCTTCAGCAGAGCTGTCAGGAGACACCTGAGGTCCTGCATTTCTCAGTAATGCAGTGACTATTGGCTCAGGACCACGTCACTTTCTTTTCTGTTCATTCTGCTCTAATGATGATAGTGGTTCTGTGCCATTTCTCATCATCTTCTCCTTTTCTCTCCTCTAGGTTTTTTGACACTTTGGTAGCCAATTCCTTGTCCCAAGTCACTTTCAGTTGAAGTAATGAATGTGTTTGCTGTTTGGATGGATACATACTGATGCAAACTTCTCTCGCTTTGGAAACTTTAGCATTTGGCTCTCAGTTACCGCAACTGGAAAATGGTGGTGAGAATTCTCAGGCTATTGTAAAGGGCTAAGGCAATGATGTTTGTAAAGGTGCCCTGAATATAAATTATTATTAGATAACATATGGTTTTTCTGAAAGGAGAGTAATATAGTGCTTGCATGCATGAATTCTGCCTGGGTTCAGAGTCTCTTCAGCTATTGACCAGCTGTGAGAAGTTGGGTGAATAGCATATTTCTCTGAGATTAATTTTCCTTTATATAAATGGGATAATAATAGCACTTGTCTCACCAGATAGGAGGTATAAAGTGGGGTATCACATATTTTATATATATATATATATAAAGTGGGGTATCATATAAATATATGTAAAATGAGGTATCACATATATAAAGTGGGGTATCACATAAAGGCCCCTGGTGGCTCAGATGGTAAAGAATCTGCCTGCAGTACATAGGAGACCTGGGTTTGATCCCTGGGTTGGGAAGGGAATGGCTACCCACTCCAGTAGAATTGCCTGGAGAATTCCATAGACAAAGAAGCCTGTCAGGCTACAATACATGAGGTTGCAAAGAGTCGGACAGTCTTAATACACATCCCAAACCCAAAGTGAATGTTCTTTTTTCATCTTCTTCCTTCCCTCAATCTCTCCTATCCATTGTTGATCTTTATATTTTTCATTGCTCCTAACCCTTAATGACAATTAAAATCAGAGATGGTTCCTGGACTAATATAAATCCTTAACGTGATCTTGAAACACTTGCAAGGCAACATATGGAAAAATGCAATATTCTCATGATGTAGTGTAGACAGAGTAGAAATAAACCTTTATTATAACTAGAAAAAAAGCATATAAAATAAGCTCATATGGAAGATTATTCACCATTTTTAGAGGCACTTACAAAAGAAGATGGAGAAGCATGGCATTTATTTTATGTTGCAGGGTTAGCCTTTAATAAAATTGAAAATACTTTTTCTTCTCTTTTTGTAATCTTTCTTGGTGAGCCCCTTCTTTCTTATATTTCTCCAGACTTTTAATTCCTTTTTATATAAGAGAACACCAGAGAGCTCTCCTCAATTAACCCAAGTGCATTTGACAACCCTCTTCCCAAGGGCCTGTTCCCCTGTTTGAAAGGTAAACTGCAGTGGTGAGTATTTCAGACCTGGAGGGAGGCACTGTCATGCCAACTTGCACGGAGGCATTTTTCAGCTGACAGGCCTGCTGGCATCTTTCTCAGTACTCTGAGGAGGCATGTTCCCTATGAATAGGCAAATATTTCACTCCTAGACATAAAAGATCCCTTCGAACTCAATCATGCTTCAAATCTCAGAGTGGAGTTTCTGTCAGAATTAATCATAATTTTGAAACTGACGTTCAGCAAGAGGAAAATTTGTATGTTCGATTTTGCTCTCTTTCAACAGCTTTTGGTTTCAATATTTTACATTTAATTTGTGAATGACTTCATGTAAAATATGTTTTTTTGTCATCCAAAAAATTTAAACAGTTGCTGGATTAGACCAATGACATAAATAACATTGCTGGAAATCACAATCAATTTCTGTGATTTCATACACTGTTTTGTTCTATGATTATTATCTAAATGGCACTTCTTAAAAATGTAGATCCAGGATCACCTCAAAGTCTTTGCCTGTGCAGTCAAGTTCTATAATATCAAAAGAGCTTGGAAATAATGATTACTAATTATGTATTCTGTGAAAACTGCATCTTTTTTTGGCATTAATGGTTTTGCTAAGGTGAAGAAAAGTTCAGGTTATCACCATCAGGTGTACAGCTCAACGTCTAAGACAGAAAAACAAAGCCTGGCTCCTTTGCCTCCTCCTCCTGTGCGTTTGGAAAGCTGAGCAATTGCACATATCCACGAAGAAAATATTTCAAATGAGATGTCTAATACTGCTAGTTTCATAATAATTGGCTCTCTGGAGGTACAGTAGGGCGTGTATATTTGCCTTTCAGGGTGTTAATCATGCCCTTCTCAACTCTGTTTCCAGTATTAGTGGCAAACTTAGACGACAGTAGGGATACTCTACAAATGTGTTAACGAAAGAATTCAGATTGAGAAGTCTTTAGTTTAAGTACTAGTTTACTGTTCATCACTCTGCCCATTTCATTTACCTGTTCCCTTTTTTCCTTTCATTCTACCTCCATAGATAGAGCACCTGTCCCATGTCAGATGGTGTGCAAAATTTTAGGAATATAGAAGCAAGAAATGGTTATGGGAGCTCCCTCAGCATCTAAATGGAGGCATACGGGGCAGATGAGGTTTAAAGTCATGTGAAAAATTTGTGAAAAGGTGAGTACAGCAGGAAGCAACCTGTATGTAGAGAAAGTGGGAAAGGAAAAATCAAGGCTGACTTCTTTTAGAAGGCATAATGCTTAAATTCGAAGAAGGTGATGGCACCCCACTCCAGTACTCTTGCCTGGAAAATCCCATTGACAGAGGAGCCTGGTAGGCTGCGGTCCATGGGGTTGTGAAGAGTCAGACACGACCGAGAGACTTCCCATTCACTTTTCACTTTCATGCATTGGAGAAGGAAATGGCAACCCACTCCAGTGTTCTTGCTTAGAGAATTCCAGGGACGGGGGAGCCTGGTGGGCTGCCGTCTATGGGGTCACACAGAATCGGATATGACTGAAGTGACTCAGCAGCAGTAGCAATGCTTAAATTAAACCTGCTTCCCTGGTGGCTCACATGGTAAAGAATGTACCTGCAATGTGGGACACCTGGGTTTGATCCCTGGGTTGGGACGTCCCCCTGGAGGAGGGCATGGCATTTCACTCCAGTATCCTTGCCTGGAGAATTCCTATGGACAGAGGAGCTTGGTGGGCTACAGCTCCTGGGGTCGCAAAGAGTCAGACATGACTGAGTGACTAAGCACAGTACAATGTTTAAACCTAGTCTATCTTATTTAACTTTTTATTTTACGTTGGGATATAGCTGATTAACAATGTGATAATTTCAGGTGCACAGCAGAGGGACCCGCCATTACATATGCAAGGATCCATTCTCTCCCAAATTTCCCTCCCATCCAGGCTGCCACATAACCTTGAGCAGAGTTCCCTGTGCTATACAGTAGGATCTTGCCGATTACCCATTTTAAACATAGCAGTGCGTACATGTCAATCTCAAACTCTCTATTTATCCCTTCCTCCCATCCTTTCCCCCAGGGAACCATAAGTTCATTCTCTAAGTCTGTGAGTCTGTTTCTGCTTCGTGTATAAATTCATTTGCATCATTTCTTTTTAGATTCTGCATATAAGGGATGTTGTACGATATTTCTCCTTCTCTGCCTGACTTCCTTCACTCAGTATGACAATCTCCAGGTCCATCCAGAGAAAAAATGGCTTGAACATAGTCTTGATAAATAAGTAAAAGTCAGCCAAGTGGCCAGGAGTTAGCCTAGAGAGGAGGTGTTTCATTCCTATCCGAATGAATGGGGTTGGTGAATTGAAAGAAAGTGATGTGGCTTGTGTGTAGGACCACATCAGGAGTTACCCTAGGGAAAGAGACTGAACTTTATCCTAAAGATGAAAGATGAAACAATTTAATGTGTATGGTGGGGAGTGACATGATGGAATTTATGTTATTTAACCTGATAACTAAGCTTTTTATATCCATAAAATGTAGAAAGTACTAGCTATCTCTGAAAGTTACTCTGAAGAGTGAATAAGATGATAAGCTTGAGGGTCTCCTATAATATGTGACAGAAATGTTTACCAGTATTATTGATGTTAACTACACACACTTATTATGCATGTATTTCTCTAAGTACTCTATGTGAATTAAGTCATTTAATGCTTACTGTATAATTAACTGAATCTGTGAGTGGGACACCCACTTTGTATTGTTTTCATAATGATAATGCTGAATTTGACTTGATTTCTCATTTAAAATATTCATTTATCTTGATGATAGTTCTAGATGGTCTTTCAATGAGCTAAAGAAGAAACGGGTTTATTTTACTTTTCTCCAAAATCACCTACAGGTGGATNATATGGACTTGCCTGGTTGCTCAGATGATAAAGCGTCTGGCTACAATGGGGGAGACCCGGGTTCGATCCCTGGGTTGGGAAGATCCCCTGGAGAAGGAAATGGCAACCCACTCCAGTATTCTTGCCTGGAAAATCCCATGGATGGATATAAAGGTGGATTAAGAACCAAATTACAGGGTAGAAAGGGGAAAGAAATAAATGGTATTAACCAACACGTTTCTCTCTTCTTTCTCTCCTGCCTCAAGACAAGACACACCCATGGGCTTCTCTGGTGGCTCAGTGGTAAAGAACCTGCCTGCCAATGTAGGAGACGTAAGTTTGATCCCTGGGTCAGGAAAATCCCCTGGAGGAGGAAACGGCACCCTTCTCCAGTGTTCTTGCCTGGGAAATCCCCTGGACAGAGGAGCCTGGCGGGCTGCAGTTGTAGAGTCAGAAGTGACTCAGCAGCTGAGCACGTGTTTCCGGTGAGATGCTTTCATGAGGTGGAGGGAGCTCCTCTCCGAGCATGCCTGGGCTGAAGTGTCTCTGTCCAGGGTCCTGGCCAGGGGTTGCTTCTAGAACTGGCTCAGGTCTCAGGCCATTGTCTGAATAGGAAGGACACGTCAGTCAAGTAAGGCCATTCTTATTACTCAGTCATTAAAAAGAATCGAATAATGCCATTTGCTGCAAATGCATAGACCAAGAGGGTGTCGTACCAAGTGAAATAAGTAAGACAGAAAAGCGAAGTCACTCAGTTTTATCTCTTTGCAACCCCGTGGACTGTAGCCCACCAGGCTCATCCGTCCATGGCATTTTCCAGGCAAGATACTGGAGCGGGTTGCCAATTCCTTCTCCAGGGGATCTTCCTAACCCAGGGATCAAACCCAGGTCTCCCACATTGCGGGCAGATGCTTTACTGTCTGAGCCACCAAGGAGGCCAGGAAAAATACCATATGACACCCTCTATATGTCGAATTTAAAAAGAAATGATGACGGGCTGGTGCACTAAGATGACCCAGAGAGATGATATGGGGAGGGTGGTGGGAGGGGGCTTCAGGGTTGGAAACTCATGTACACCTATGGTGGATTCATGTCAATGTATGACAAAACCAATACAGTATTGTAAAGTAAAAAAATAAAATTTAAATAAAAAATCAATTAAAAAATAAATAAAAATAAAATAGTCACCAAATTGCCAAAAAAAAAAAAATAAAAGGAAATGATATAAATTAACTTACAAAAGAGAAAGAGATTCACAGACTTAGAAAATGAACTTACGGTTGCTGAGGGGAAGGTATAGTTAGGGACTTTGGGTAGCTCTTGTACACACTGCTATATTTAAAATGGATAACCAACAAAACCTATTGTAGAGCGCATGACACTCTGTTCAATGTTATGTGCCAGAATGGATGGGAGGGGTGTCTGGGGGAGAATGGATACACGTATATGTATGGCTGAGTCCCTTTGCTGTTCACCTGAGACTACCGCAACGTTGTTAATCAGCTATACCTCATTACAAAGTGTTTTTGGTGTTAAAAAACAGTCAGGCCATTCTTCCTCCTGGGCTCTGTCCTGTGAGAGTGTTTCCTCCTGTTCTTCATAAGCAGACTTCCTCCTCATCATTTCATCTCCCCTAAGATTGATTTATTAGAAGTAATTGATTATTTATCACCATAAATAAAGATGATGTATCTTTGCACTGGTTCAGAGAAGTGAAGTCTGAATACTATTGGCTCAGTGGCTTCATTGTGTCAAGGGAGACGATATTTAGTAAATTAGACTCTGAAAGCAAATTATTCAAAGTCAGAATATTTGGTAAGACTCTCATTTTCCTTTTCCCCAAGCTGAGATAATTGTAACAATATTCTTAGAATTTGTAGAAATTCTACCAAGAACAACAGCATTTTCTGAGTACCACATATTGTTTAGGTACTTACTATTTGTGTATCAGATACTAATCTTTACTCAAGGCAAATCGAATGTTTAATCTTAGCTCCAAAGATGCAAAGCAAAAACAGTAATACAAAGGATTTTCAAAATCTGGATGAATGAATCAGTTATTTAACTAACACTAATTATGATGAAGACTACTGAAGCCAAATTTTCTTTATTATAGAAAATCTGCCCAGAGCTCAGTGCGATCAAATAACAAAAGGCACACTACCTAACTTAATCCTTAAAAAATGTGGACATTAACTAGTACTGAATTCTGAATGATGATAATTGTCAATCACATATCTATAGTTTATAAACAGTCTGTGACAGGACATAAAAATTTTAAAGCAAAGTCATCATTTTCAGTTGCATTTGGTATAAATAAGTGGCATCTCAGAAGTTTCTTACACATGGAAAGTCTTTGATAAAAATTTTTAAGATAAAATTACATTTTAATAAAATTATTACTAGTAATTTTCTATAAAAGGAAATTAAGAAGTAGAGTGCTTATTCTGCATTTTGGGTTTATTTTTCTAGTTAGCTACTAAATTGCTCACAGTCACAAAAATTTCTGGGCTTTATTGACTCAATTGTAAATACAAACATTTATTGTGCTTTCCCAATGTCAGCAGCATAATGAAGTTTTTTTGAAATAATGAAAATTTTTTCAATTTCCATTAACATTTTTTAAAATTTCAAGGTAATAGATAAAATTAACAATAACTTTCTTTGCTACTTTTCTGCAACTGAAAGGTAATATTCACTATACAGGCTTTGAAATTTCTCACCCAAGATTTTGAAACAGAAGCTGCTTCATGGAGGCTATAAATTTGCACATAACAGTATAAAGTAAACTTTTGATGAAGAGAAAGAGATGGCACAGGATAGTCTAGTAAAAGACTGGCTTCATTGCCTCATCTACAGACCTCACTGAACGAGAGTATTCTCCTAACCATGAATAATCATGTAGACCGTTTAGCATAGTGATGCCACAGGGAAACAGAAAGAAAAGCAACAAAGCCTTTTTGAAGTCTGGAACATCTGATAGGAACCACTAATCTGTTTATGACATGTAGCCCCAGTGAAAATACGTGTCCAACAGTGTTTCGACATTTACTGACAGCTCATTTGCAGCAAAAATGCAAACGCTGACTCTATTAACGAGTGAGTTTTTGAAGGTGGGCAAGCAAGTGATATTTGATATTGAGATGTTTAATATGTAGTTATGTGAATTTTTTCTCTCACTTTGAGGAGGATAGACAGTAAATTTTCATCCTGTATTGACCTCTCCCCTAAAAGCCACCATCCATTTTTGAACCTTACCTTAATACTCTTTTTCAAGTTAGTGCAAACACATTTTAATATGAGCCCAAGGGAGGCAATTCAGAAAAGTGAATCTTTTAAAAATCAGAACTTGTATTCTGGTTATAGTCACATCTTTGCTTTGCTTCCTCAGAACAGATAATAGAAAGTTTGCTAAAATCATGAGCATCGATCCTGAACAAGGGAGACAGGATCACTGGTGGTCTGGTAAGCCAAAGTCCATGGAAGAGATCCAATAGATTTTAGAGAGAAAAAAACTGAAAAGTTTTTTACAGTGTGTTTAGGAGTTTACAGGAAAATGAAGTTATATTTATCAAGTTCAAAGTGTTCATTTCAATTAATTAATTTATTCTTGCATCCACTATTTTCTGATAGTGGATTGGGTGCTATTTGGACTATATAAAAATAAAACTAATCTTTTACTCAGGAAATTTCCAGTTCATTATTAGTTTTCCAGGTATAGATGGTATAGGAAGAGGTTCTGTTAAGGAAAATGATAAGAAAAAGTAAAAACTGTTTGTGACCTAGGCAGTTATGGAAATGTGAAATTTATTGAGCAAGGGATGACAAAACTAAAAAGAAAAAAGTACTTTAATCAGTGAGATACAGAGAGGATGATCAATATCAGACAAAGCTTCCATGAGTAAGATACCATAAAAATCATGCTGAAAGTTAGCTTAGTCAAGTTTTTTGTATGAAGCTAAATTGCCCCTTATCCTCATTTTTTAAATTGAATTTTCTAATTGTGTAGAACTCTGATCCACTTCTGAAAAAAGTGTGTGTTTATGGGTTATATGTAGATGAAAGCTTTGTAAAGTCTTGTTTGAGGGCTCAGAATCTCACAGTCATTTTGGCTTCATGTAGACACACTTTATCTGACAGAAAATAAGAAGATAGGAGAAAATTGATGGCTTAAGTTTTAAATAGTTTGAAAGTATAGGACACAGCTAAGAGAAAATTTCTTGCCTAGAAGGATGCCAGTAATTGTAGATGTTCTAATTTACATGAAAATCTAAGGTGCATTTTGGGCCTTATCTGTGAGAATTCAAGCCTCTTCTGCAAAGTGATAGCCCAATTCATTCAAATTATGATTAGATGGGACATAAAGGCAGACTGATGTTTGTGATGGACTTTTATTAAAATGGATGATTTAGCACCCCCCCCCGAAAAAAAAAAAAGAAATGTTTTGGGAACTGCATAAAGTTCTAGAACTTCAAAACCTCACTTTTGAAGATGTGTGAATCAACATGACTTCTGAGATGATGGTGATAAAACAGATGTAGTACTTATTTTCCTGACTATTGGTTGTATTTTCTGACCTATGAAAGGTGGAAAATTAAATTTGCTTGCGTTTTCATGCGTGTGTAACTCAAGGAGCATATCTCTGCAGAAATACGCCTGGCTAGGGAGAGTTTCTATAACGGGCTCACTGCTTGTTTGTCTACCCTGATATCTGGATGTTGACTGCAAGAGTTAGAAAGGATCTCTTCATTTTAGCTCTCTAACTATGGCTATATTTGGAGGGACTTTTAAAAAACCTTTTCTTTTTTTTTGTATTGGGGTAGAGCCAATTAACATTGCTGTGATAGTTTCAGGAGAACAGTGAAGGGACTCAGCCATGCATATATGCAATGATATGTGGCAATCTGGATGGGAGGGGAGTTTGGGGTAGAATGAGGGATGTTTTTAACCCAGGAGTTTATGGAGATGATAGAAAAGTCTAGTGGAGAATGCCCAGATGCTCACTAATGGATGAGAACTTTATATAGTTGATTTAACCACAACTTTCCCACTGCAGTATGATTCCAAATCCTAATGCCTAAGAAAATGTTAAACCCAGTACCCCAGCTTCTAGCCAATATATTCAAATCTGCTTTTGATTCTTTCTTTCTTTCTTGTTCTGAATTTTTCTATGTTCCAAACAGTTTCTGACATGTGCCATTTTTGAGCCAAGTTGCCATTTCCTAGTATTAGAGCACTTTCAGGGAAGTTGGGACAAGTAATCAGTTCTGTCTGTAACCACTTACGGTTTCTTTCTTTCTTTCTATTTTCCTGCCACCATCCCTCCTTTCTTTTTCTCTCTCACTTTTCCTTTTCTTTCTTCCTGTTTAAAAGTGTTTTATTTCATAGTTCACTAAAAAGCTTAGGTGTATAGGATGCAAAGTAAATGGCAGTTTTCAATCACAAGTGGATGGAACAACCTTTACTGTAGAAGCATATTTAATGTAAACTCTTCAACATTATATATAAATATTTTTAATGATGCAGTCCAAGTTCTGGGTTTAAAAATATTAAATCTGCACATATAAGACACTTGCAGTCAAATTTTAAGATCGATAAAGCTGAGGACTTCCCCAGCAGTTCAGTGGTTAAGACTTCACCTTCCAATGCAGGGGTGTGGGTTTGATCCCTGGCTGGGGAGCTAAGATCTGGCATGTCTGACAGTCAAAAAAATAAAAATAAAAAAAACCAAACCAAACCATGAAACTGAAGCAGTATTGTAACAACTTCAATGAAGACTAAAAAAAATGGTCCTCATTAGAGTTAGTCCTTTCTTTATGCTCTCTTGTGCATTACTATATCTTGGTATTGGCTACAATGTATACCGTGGAATTCTATTTTCATCAGTCTGCCCCAAGAGTATATATACATATTACCCAGTTTCCTTAAGTCTCTATCACAGTACTTGGTGCATACAGGCACCAGTATTTGCATGATCTTTCAGTGATGAGGTTATGAATCTTGGGCCTCTCTGCATATTGGTCAGAAGGTCAGCACAGAGCACCAAGGATGCACAGGTTCTGCAAGGCCTGAGTATTTTTGCAAATTCTGCTGTATTTCACCATAGACTCCAGCCCATCATCATCTTCTGAGACGTTGATTTTCAGAGGCTAATTTTCTCTGCCACTATTGAAATCATAGGGATGGTTGTTTTAAAACAATCCTTATTGACACCTGTTTGATACTAACCATAGGGAAGGAGCAGATATTTTGAGGATTTCTTTAAATTTGGTGTGATGTGCTGACTTTTAGGTTGCGTATAAGTTCAAAGGATGGGGAAGGGACTATTGCAAGGAACTGTGAGCATTTCCATAATTCTTTTAACGAGGCTGCTATGTTTTAAATCAGTGGTGGAGGCTGAGCGACCTGATCAGTCTGTTCTCAGTTCCTGTGAGGAGCGCAAGATGCCTTTTATGTAAAGCCTAAACTTTTGACTTTACCTGGGCTATACCATTAATAGCTCACATAAGCAGAAAGAGACTTAAAAAAAGAAAGGATTTGTTGTTTCAAAACAGACATGCAATTTTAGTTTAAAATAGCTTGTTTCAACAATATTTGATGCATTCTATAAAGACCTGTAGGTGCTGATTGTTCTCTATTGAAAATTATTTCCTGTTAAAAATAATCAAAGATGACTATTCTTTATACAGACACACATAGAAGAGATTCAGTAGATAGGTAGTCTCAAACCTGCAGATAAAGAGCTTTGATTTTTGGCTCAGTGTATACTATAGTTACTAAACTGTAGCTGTGATTCGCAGCCTCTTATTAGAAATCTGTCAGCTTTATTCATATGAACATCAGTTTGGAGGAAGAAGTTTTGAACTTCAGGATTGCTGTCCCATTTTCACAATTGCAAACCCCTGTGATGGCAACTTTACATGCTCTTAGAGATTTTTTTGAGCCGGGATATTAAAAAAAAAAAGAAATAGGAGAATGAGAATAGAGACAGCTGCTGAAAGAGACTAAGGAAGACCTTAATTATTCAGTGGGTCTTTGTCACTTTTCAGCCAGGGACATATTTTTGCAAAAAGAGGAAAACTTTGATTTAACTAAATAGCACATAGAACCCATCTTAATGAGCTTCTGCTTGAGTTTTCTTTATCTTTTAGAATGTCCTTGTTCTGTCTGAATCCCCAGATCTCTGGTCTTTCAGTTACAATATCATTTTTCAAAGGGAAAAAATTGAACAATCCTTTGTAATTTGTTAAGTTTTATAAGGTATTATCTGTTATAGATAACAGGCTTTTTACAACGATCCTTTGTATTTTGGAAAGTTTTGTAAGGCATTACCAGTTATGGAGTTGGGATCTTTACAAACTCCAGGAAAAAATAAAAACCAAAAGGGGGGAGTTTATTCTGAGAGATTTAGTTCTACTCTACAGCACGAAAATAGAATATTCAAAATGTGATATAAATAAGGAAATGGCTAAATAAATTATGGTATTTGTTTATGGGATATAATGGGATATAATATGGTATTTCTTATGGGATATAATGCAGACTTTTACTTTTTGATATTTTAAAAATTGAAGTATAGTTTTTGTACAACATCACATAAGTTACAGGTATATGACACAGTGATTCTATTTTTAGAGGTAATATTCCATTTACAGTTATTGTAAAATACTGGCTACATTCCCTGTGTTGTACAATACATCCTTGTATATAATGCACAGTTTGAAAGAGCAACATGAATATATCTAAGCAGGGCTAGCAAACTTGGAGATTTAAAGGGCCAGCCTGAAAGTGGGGCTGGGGGTTGCAGGAGTCTGTGGTGTACTGAGAGTGTACACTGCATCAGAGGGCCTCCTGCTTATGATCGGACAATGTTCCTGGATATTTTCATTAAAAGAAAATAATGACTTTGTATGATAAAACAAACACAATTTTTTAAAAAGATTTGTGAACTGCGAGCTTCTAGTTTGCAACCTCTAGTCTATACACAATGACCTGGAATGATGTCTGAGACAAACTGTTAAAGGAAGAAAAACCATCCATAGAACAATAGATATAGAATAAACATTTATTTAAAAAACACTCTCCTCCATTACACATGGGTGTGTATGTATGTTTGTAGTTGCATAGATAAAAGTTTGTAAAATACTCTTGGTTTGTTAACTGCTATTACCAGTGAGGAGGGAGGTGTGATGTGTATTTTGGGGGATGAGATTGGTATATTTTAGGGAGGCTTTTGTTTTCATACTGTACACTTGTTGTATTCATTGGCACTTAAAAACTACAGTGTTTTTATGTATTGCTTTTGAAATTAAAAGCTCATTAAAACTGGATCTCAATGTTCAATTGCAAAAAAAATCTTGAAAAAGATTGGTAAAGCCAATTTCAAGCTACTTTTATTTTGAGTACAAGCTCACCATTACAAATATATGATGCTAACTAATGAAATAGTAATCCTCAAAGATCTTTGCTTTGTCCCACACAGACACATTTGTAATCTGAGTCCATGTGTTAAGTTTCCTTTCTGTAGTTACTCTTAAAATCACAGTGGTCATGCATCGAGTTCCACATGCATTTCTCACCCCTCCTTTATCTCAGCCATCCCATAATATGCCATTCTCTTCTTTCTGGAAAAAAATAGTGCAGTGATCCCAGACATGATTATTATTGCCATGACCACAATGATAGTAACAACACCAGCTTTTAGACCCCGTATTAAAAATCCAGGTGCTTTAAAAACAAAACAAAACAAAGCTGGGGGTGTAGTGCTGTATAATGTTGTGTTAATTTCTGCTGTACAACAATGTGAATGAGCTATATGTATACATATACCTTCTTGCTAGTGAGCCTTCCCCCAACCCTACCTCCCTAGGTCATCACAGCACTGATCAGAGCTCCTTGAGCTATATAGCAGTTTGCCACTTGCTGTTTTACATATGGCTTTAAAAAAATTATCATAGTAAATTAAAGTTTGACCAGGACTCAGGCATTCAAATTTACTTTAAATATTTTAAAGGCCTTATATGAGGTGTTTGTAAGGAAACATTTTCTAAAACGTCTGCCAATAATTACTAATGGCTTTTGTTCTTTCTTTGTTTGCCAGGATGGTGTTTTTGCAACAGTTTTCATTATGATTCACAGTAAGAAACACATTTTACATTGTTATTCCTTAGGCAAACATGTGTACATATACTAATGAAACAAAAGTGAGTTCATGGTAAAGTATTTTCATCATTGTGATCCACAATGCACTCACCCATGTTTCTATCCTAGTCTCATCTATTTCATGAAGAAATATGGTTTGAACTTATAACATTGATTTAATGACAGGTTTACATCAAACCTCAGTTGATAAGCAGTTGCTTAGAAACACACTTTTTGGCTTCCTCTCCAACCACTTTCTGCTTTCAAGCTCCCCTATCTCCTCCTGTCTTGATGAAAGGAGTCCCAGGCAGGAAGAGTGACATCTGGGGCTAGGTCTGTGCTGAGCATTTTTCATTTTTGGTTAGAACCACAGACACCACAGCAGCTGTTATTAAATTTGCCAAGTGTCCCTCCTGGAAAATGCAATAACTTTCTCAGGAGTCTGAGGTTCACTCTGCACTCTTTCACCCCATCCATCATTGTATGGCTCTACATGGGACTTTCTGACATGTTTTCTTATTTTTTGACAGTGGTCCTGCTATGCTTGGGTTGTGTTAGGGTTCGTGGGGCAGAGTGAGCCGATGTGCTCTAGATTCCATTCTGACTTCTAAACTATAAGCCGTGATAGGTGATGCCCAGGAAAATACAATTTCTCCCTCAGATTTATTGAGATATGAATGATATACAACATGTGAGTTATATGTCATATAACAATGTGATGATTTGATACACACACACACACACACACACACACACACACATTGCAAGATGATTATAGCAATAAGGTTAGTTAGCACCTCCATCTCCTAAGGCAGTCACATTTTTGTATGTATTTACGTGTGTGTATGTTATTCCCTCAGTTGTTTGTGTCCAGCTCTTTGTGACCCCATGGACGGTGGCCCGCCGGGCTCCTCTGTCCACGGAATTCTCCAGGTAAAAATACTGGAGTGGGTTGCGTTTCCCTTCTCTAGAGGATCTTTCCAACGCAGGGATCAAACCTGGGTCTCCTGCATTGCAGGTAGATTCTTTACCATCTGAGCCACCAGGGAAGCCCATATGTGATATTTAAAATTTACTTTCTAAACATGTTTCAAGTAGATAAAGCAATATTGTTAATTACAGTCAGCACACTGTACCTTGGATCCTCAGAATGCATTAATCTTATAGCTGGAAGTTTCTACCCTTCAACCAAAATCTCCCCGTTTCCCCAGTCCCCAGCCGCTGGCAACTACTTTCTGTTTGTTTTTTTTTTTTTTTCCCCAATCAGGGTTTCTAGTGATTTTATTTATTTCTTATTTTTGGCTGTGCTGGGTCTTCTTTGCTGCGCGGCTTGCTCCAGCTGCAGCAAGCAGGCGCTGTTGTGTGGCCGCAGTGCGTGCGCTTCTCATTGCGCGGCTTCTCCTGTTGCGGAGCACGGGCTTTCAGGGCGCCGCTTCAGTAGTTGCAGCACGTGACTCAGTAGTTGCAGTTCTTAGGCTCTAGAGCACAGACTCGGTAGTTGTCCCCTGGCGTTTGTGATCTTCCTAGACCAGGGGTCGAATCTGTCTCCTGATGGCAGGTGGATTCTTTACCATTGAGCCACCAGGGGAGCCCCGACTTTCTGTTTCTATGAGTTTGGCCTTTTTAGATCACATAAATATGTGTCTAAATAGATCACATACAGCATTTGTGATCACAGATATGTGTCTAAATAGATCACATACAGCATTTGTCTTTGTCTCACTTATATCCCTTAGCCTATTGCCCTTATGTCTATTCATGTTGCTGCAATTGGCAGGATTCCCTGCTTTTCCTTCTTTTTACACAGAATAATGATGGAATAACATTCCATTATATCTATGTCTCTGTTTCTGTCTCTCTCACACACTCTCTAGCCATTTATATGCCCCCGGTAAAATAAAAGATAAGCTCAAGAAAATGTAGCTTTTGGGGATATCTCTAGTGGTTTAATGGTTGAGACTCCTTGCTTCCACTGCAGCAAGCACGAGTTTGATCCCTGGTCCAGGAACTAAGATCCCACAAGCCTTGCCACTCTTGGGTAAAACATTAAGAAAAATATATATGTAGCTTTTAAAATTAAAGATTCACTTGAAATGCTTTGATAAGTCTTGTGTGACTTGTCCTAAATGAAGGTAAAATTTCAAAATACATATTATATCTGCTCTGTGGTATTGATATTCATAATATTAATAGACTAAAGTCATATAAAATACATATATAATACCCATGTACATTTAAACAGAATGACCACTGTTAAATGAATTTTTGATATAGAACTGTCTGCTGTGATACGTATTCTCATTTTCAATATAAGAAAGAATAGATTTAATTTCCTTTGTGGAGAAAAGACTTCCTGGGAAAAATCCAACAGGCTCCATAGAAATTCATATCACAAGAAGAAGACCTCTTACTCAGCATTTGTTCTATTATTACTAGAGAAATATCCTGGAGTATTTAAGAGAAAAATGCTAAAAATTAGCAGAGATGTAATTTCCTTTCCACTCAAATTTAATGACTTGCTTCACTGATGAATCTTTGTACCTTTCACTGCCCAAACTTTGGTGGTCAACTTTTCTTGTTATTAACGAAAGTAATTAAAAGGAACAATTATAGATCTTTCTGTGGAATTTAAGCCATTTCATCAAATATTCTAAAAGTTTCCATTTCACCTGATAGAGGACTTGAAAAAAATAATGTCCTTGAGGAACAAACCTTAGAGCCCAATATTATACCACCTCTATGCATAGTTCATTACCCTACAAGAAATTATGTCCTTGGAAATTGCCAGGAACTATTTTTAGAAAGAACAATGTATTCTTATTCACAGTGGTTAATAGAAAAGTGAACATGAAACTGTACTTTAGAGGACAAAACAGATGTCTTAGAATTTACTTAATTAGAGCTACTTCTGGTGTCCCAAACTCACTTTCAATTAATAAAAAGTTTTAGAACTTTTTCACACTTTATGTTGAAAACAAAATAGTAAAAAACTTTCTTGATAATATTCATGCAAAATTTGTTTTTTATTGGTTCCTTTCTATCTAATGTCTGAAGTCATTTTTTTTAAAGAATAAATGCAATCACTGCATTATATTAGTACACGTTTGTCTTTTTTTTTAAATTGGAGTATAATTGCTTTACAATGTTGGATTAGTTTCTGCAATACAACAAAGTAAATCAGTTATATGTATATATATCCCTTCCCTCTTGAGCCTCCCTCCCACCC
>SJYQ01002942.1:553345-577074 GCA_006410935.1 Redunca redunca
TTTTCCAGTGGTCATGTATGGATGTGAGAGTTGGACTGTGAAGAAAGCTGAGCACTGAAGAATGGATGCTTTTGAACTGTGGTGTTGGAGAAGACTCTTGAGAGTCCCTAGGACTGCAAGGAGATCCAACCAGTCCATCCTAAAGGAGATCAGTCCTGGATGTTCATTGGAAGGACTGATGCTAAAGCTGAAACCTCAATACTTTGGCCACCTCATGGGAAGAGTTGACTCATTGGAAAAGACCCTCATGCTGGGAGGAACTGAGGGAAGGAGGAGAAGGGGATGACAGAGGATGAGATGGCTGGATGGCATCACCAACTCTATGGACATGAGTTTGAGTAGACTCCGGGAGTTGGTGATGGACAGGGAGGCCTGGCATGCTGCAATTAATGGGGTCACAAAGAGTCGGACACGACTGATTGACTGAATTGAACTGAACTGAATTGCCATGGGATCACTACATTTTAAACGTATTTACAATCTAATGTCTACTTAGTAGCCAAAGTGTAAGCAAATTGATCCTATCAGTCTCAGTTTTTTGGGGAAATTGTATGCTGGAGAGTGTGCTTTTTAATCATTCAACATTGAACTTAATTTTAATAGAGGAAGTAATCAAGTCACCAGCAATTAAAACCCGGAAGAACTATTGCTGTGCTGCAGGCTTGCGAGAGGAATGATGGGAAAAGAGGAGGGAAAGCAGATCTGAATTGAGGGGTGTGTAGCCAGAACATGAGCTAATAAAACCATACTGGAGGGGTTAGAGCTTGACCCGGGGGCTGAACGATGTGTGGGATCCAGGCAGAACAAATCAAATATAAGAAGAAACTTGTGTCCATGCCCCAAAATTGGTGCAAAAGACGCAGTTTGGAAGGCTAAGAGATTCCACTGATGAGGAAGGAAGCAGTGGCTACATCATGACAGGCCTTACATGATGCACTACGAGATTTCACCTTGAAAGATTTAGTCAGGTGAGGGAAATGATGCTATTTCTACTTATAAAGATGCATTTCCATGCTGCAGGAATCATGATAAGCACCATCAGGGATTTTTGTTTTTTTTTTCAATTGTGCACTTGCTATGTCCCAGAGATTGTTATTATAGGTAACCCTCAAGGCAGCACTAGTCATTTTATAGCCTACAATATAGGCTCTGAATTGTTGTTACTTGCTTAGGGTACACATGTTGGGAGAGGCTGAACTTGAATGGAGATCAAGATGGTACAGCTGACAGTAACTTGATTTCCCTGAACACTGTGCAGTCTGCCTTCCATAAATCCTAAAGGAATCAAAAGTTAAGCAGATCAAAATCAATGAATTTTCATAAACTCTCAGACATATTCATTTGGAGAGGTTGTTTCATTTTCTATGATTTTCTGTTAGACTTGCTTGCCCAGTTACGTGCATTTGTTGAGTAAATTTTTCAGAGGAAAAAGTTTAAAATATCATGGAAAACGCAAAGTTTATTGCCAAGTTGATATGTCAGTGTGATGACACACTGTTGCCTTGCAAGAGGGAGAGAAGCATAGTGGTAATAGTGTAAGAAGAATGTATATTTGGGGGCAGAGAGGCATGTGGTGGATGCAGAACAATTAAAATTTTGCATGAGACCTGGGGCTTCCCTAGTGGTTCAGATTGTAAAGAATTTGTCTTCAATGTAGGAGATTCGCGTACAGTCCCTGGGTCAGGAAGATCCCCTGGCCAAGGAAATGGCTACCCACTCCAGTATTCTTGCTTGGACAATTCCATGGACAGAGGAGCCTGGCAGGATACAGTCCCTTGCATCACAAAGAGTCAAACACGACTTAGTGACTAACACTTTTCACTTTCACTTTGAAGGAAGGAGGAACATTAGCTTCCTCATACTCCATTTTATTACTGATAAATAGAAATAATAATAGCTACCTTTCAGGGTTGTTACCTACATTAAAAGAGATAATGCATATAAAATTCCTACTTTAGTGCTTGAACAGATCATTGTTACTTCTGATCCATGGATTTTGATTTTGATATATGGGACACCTTGGAAAAAGTGTTTCCAAATATTTAGGGAACATAGAGGTGCAATCATAGTTGAGCTTATTCAAGAATTTTGAAAATTCTGTTGCAAATTTTCAGAAGGCAAGATAGTAATGTATATACAAGTTTCTATTACCCAATGGTAGAAAGATTGTAGACACTTAAGTGATATTTTTATTGTTGCATGCCCATGAGAATTAAGATATTTCTTTATCATTTTGAAGCATAGAAGTTACATAGTGAAGAGTGAAAGAAAGAAATAAAGAGAGGCCATATAAAGTAATTACAATTGTAAAACTAATGGGACCACGAGGAAGAAAATAGCAAGCAGTAGAATTATGAGAGCTTAAATGTGAGTTAACAATATGGTAATACAAACCAGGGAAAACAACTCAAGATGAAAACATGGCACTAATATTCGATGGCAGTTAGTGTGCAGTTCCTGTGTTTATGAAGTGCATTAATTTTACTGTGAGGAGCATTGTTTAATTGATGTGATCCATCAACCAGGGCTAGAAAAGGATTTTGCTAGGCATGCAGTCCCTTTGGGTTGTCACTTCTTGTAGGGACATTTGGTTATATTGCTTTAACTAAAATTGTTTTTAGCTCTGAGGATTAGAATTGGTATATTTAGATCAATCAGTGCTTTTGCCCAAGTATTGCTGTAATTGCAGTATGAGGAATCAAAGATGGAAAGAGAAAGTGGGCAGATGGACAGACTGAGTGTGGCCCAAGGCCTTATGTGGCCAGGAGGATGGGCTTTAGTTGAAGGCTCACCCTCCTTTGGTCTGGGATGGACACAAATTACTTGTGAGCCACAAACACAAAACTGAAAACAGCTACTGGTCCTTTAGGCAGAAACTGGAAATTAGAATTGTATTTTCATGTGTTAAAGAAGCATGGCATATGATTTTGGGTTATCAAAATGACAAATCAATTTTTTTATTATACACCAGTTCTTATGGATAAATCATTCTATCCCTATTGCCTACATTCTCTGAACACAACTGTTGTCTAATTCTATCATTGTGGAAATGAATCATTTAGTATTTCTGTAACATCTTATGGAAAAACCTGAATGATCTTTTTGGCCAACCCAATACATTGTGGCCCATTATATGTTGTTTTTAAGCTCATTTTTGGTTTAGATTAATATTTAAGCAATATTGGTTGACTCTTATGTTTGCTTTCCTTGTTTGTCAAATATATCATAAGCTATCCAGGCAAAGAGATAGGTCCTATTGATCTCTGGGACCTCAAATTTCTTAGCACTGTGCCCTATAGTGCTTAATAATTGATGATTAATTGAAAATTAGTTTGGTTGTCTTAAAGCTGCTACTCAAATACGAAAAGGCAAAGTAATTTCAAAAAAATCAAGTTTAAAATGATGAACAATTTGATAAAATTGCATGTAAGTTTTCAGTAGGATTTTAAAAAAATAGATAATGATATTTTAATTGTATAATATATTTTAATTGCATCATAATTCCACTGAATAAACATTGTTGTTTTTTCTGTTCAGTAGCCCAGTTGTGTCCAACTCTTTGAGAACCCATGGGCTACAGCATGCCAGGCCTCCTTGTCTCTCACCATCTCCCAAAGTTTGCCCAAGTTCAGGTTCACTGCATCAGTAATGCCATCCAACCATCTCATCCTCTGATGCCCTTTTCTCCTTCTGTCCTCAATCATTCCCAGCATCAGGGAGTTTTCCAATGAGTCATCTGTTCACATCAGATGACCAAAATACTGGAACTTCAGCTTCAGCATCAGTTCTTCCAGTGAATGTTCAGGGTTGATCTCCCTTAAGATTGACTGGTTTGATCTCCTTGCTGTCCAGGGGACTTGCAGGAGTCTTCTCCAGCACCACAGTTTGAAGGTATGAATTCTTTGGCATTCTGCCTTCTTTCCTTTCCAGCTCTTGCAGCCCTATGTGACCACTGGGAAGACCACAGCCTCGACTGTACGAACCTTTGAAACGGCAGAGTAATGCCTCTGCTTTTCAACACACTGTCTGGGTTTCATTGCTTTCCTGCCAAGAAGCAATCGTCTTCTGATTTCATGCCTGCAGTCACTGTCCACAGTGATTTTAGAGCCCAAGAAGAGGAAATCTGTCACTACTTCCACATTTCCTCCTTCTGTTTGCCATGCAGGAATGGGGCTGGATATCATGACCTTAGTTTTTTAACATTTAGTCTTAGGCTGGCTCTTTTGACATTCAGTTCAGTTCAGTCGCTCAGTCGTGTCTGACTCTTTGCGACCCCATGAATTGCAGCACGCCAGGCCTCCCTGTCAACCACCAACTCCTGGAGTTCACTCAGACTCATGTCCATCGAGTCCATGATGCCATCCAGCCATCTCATCCTCTGTCGTCCCCTTCTCCTCCTGCCTCCAATCCCTCCCAGCATCAGAGCCTTTTCCAATGAGTCAACTCTTCGCATGAAGTGGCCAAAGTACTGGAGTTTCAGCTTCAGCATCATTCCTTCCAAACAAATCCCAGGGTTGACCTCCTTCAGAATGGACTGGTTGGATCTCCTTGCAGTCCAAGGGACTCTCAAGAGTCTTCTCCAACACCACAGTTCAAAAGCATCAATTCTTCGGCGCTCAGCCTTCTTCACAGTCTAACTCACACATCCATACATGACCACAGGAAAAACCATAGCCTTGACTAGANCATTAGTCGGCAAAGTAATGTCTCTGCTTTTCAATATGCTGTCTAGGTTGGTCATAACTTTTCTTCCAAGGAGTAAATGTCTTTTAATTTCATGGCTGCAGTCACCATCTGCAGTGATTTTGGAGCTCCCCAAAATAAAGTCTGACACTGTTTCCACTGTTTCCCCATCTATTTCCCATGAAGTGATGGGACCGGATGCTTTTGACATTAAGGGTTCACATTAGGGTTCACTCTTGGTGTTGTATATTCTGTGGGTTTGGACAAATATGACATTTATCCATCACTGTAGTATCATACAGTGTTAATTTCATTGCCCTAAAAATCTCTATGCTTCAGTTGTTTATCCCTCCCTTTCTGTGGGGCTTCCCTGATAGCTCAGTTGGTAAAAAATCCACCTGCAATGCAGAAGACCCTGGTTCAATTCCTGGTTTGGGAAGATGTGTTGGAGAAGGGATAGGCTACCCACTCCAGTATTCTTGGGCTTCCCTGGTGGCTCAGCTGGTAATGAATCCGCTTGCAATGTGGGAGATCTGGGTTTGACCCCTGGGTTGGGAAGATCCCCTGGAGAGGGGAAAGGCTATCCACTGCAGTATTCTGGCTTGGAGAATTCCACGGATTGTATGGTCCATGGGGTCACAAAGAGTGAGACACGACTGAATTACCTTCACTTCACTCACTTTCCCCAGTCCGTGGCTACCAGGGACCTTTTTTTACTGTCTGCACAGTTTTTATACTTTCCAGAATGTCATATGGTAGGAACATGCACTATGTAACCTTTCCATGTTGGCTTCCTTTCATTTAGTAATGTGCATTTAAGTTTCTTCCACGTCTTTTCATGGCTTGATATCTCATTCCCCTTTATGCACTGAATGACTTTCCACTGTCTGAAAATAGAGAGTGTGTGTTAGTCACTCAGTCGTGTCCAACTCTTTACTACTCCCTGGACTGTAGCCCACCAGACTCCTCTGCCCAGTTTATTTAACCATGCACCTACCTAAAGATATTTTGATTGCTTCCAAGTTTTGGTAGTTATGAATGAATGAAGTTGCTATAAACATCCATGTGCAGATTTTGTGTGAACATAAGTTTTCAACTCCTTTGTGTAAGAACCAAAGAGTGGGATCCTGGATAGTATGCTAAATGTATGTTTAGTTTTATAAGAAACCACAAATCAGCCTTCAAAAGTGACCGGACCATTCTACCTTCCCATCAGCAATGAATGTCGCAGTTCTTGCTCCACATCTTCATCAGCATGTGGTTGTCAGTGCTCTGGATTTTGGTCATTTTAAGAAGTGGGTAGTGGCATCCCATTGTTGTTTTACTTTGCATTTCCTTGATGACATATGATGTGGAGCATATTTTCATATATTTATTTGCCATCTGTATATCTTCTTTGGGGAAGTTTCTATTTAAGGTTTTTGGCCTACCTTTTAATCTGGTTGTTTGGGCTTCCCTCAGGTCAGTTGGTAAAGAATTCACCTGCAATGCAGGAGACCCCACTTTGATTCCTGGGTCAGGAAGATCCACTGGAGAAGGGAAAGGCTACCCACTCCAGTATTCTGGTCTGGAGAATTTCATAGACTATACAGTCCATAGGGTGGCAAAGAGTCAGAAATGACTGAGTGACTTTCACTTTCACTTTTCACTTGATTTTCTCATTGCTGAGTTTTAAAGAGTTCTTTGTATATTTTAGACAATAGTCTTTTAAATGTTATGTCTTTTGAAATATTTTCTCCCTTTCTGTGGCTTGTCTTTTCATTGTCTTAATAGATAGTCTTTTGACAAGCAGGACTTTACATTTTAATAAAATGCAATTTATCCATCATTTCTTTTATGGACCATGCCTTTGGTATTGCATCTAAAAAGTTACAGCCGGACCCAAGGTCATCTAGGTTTTTTGCTATGCTTTCCTCTAGGAGTTTTATCTTTGTCTTTTACATTTAGGTTTATGATCCATTTTGAATTAATTTTTTTGAGGGCTGTAAGGTCTGTGTCTAAGCTCTTTTTCTTACATCTAGATGTCCAGTTGTTTCAGCACCATTTTTAAAAAGACAATATTTTCTCCACCATGTTGCCTTTATCTCTTTGTCAATGATCAAGTGACTATTTGTGTGAATCAGTTGCTTTTCTTAAAGAGTGAGATATGAGGGTTCTGAATTAGCTGTTAACAGTTTATGTTAATTTATCACCATCAAAATCAACAAATATGTGCAAGTCACTTCAGATTTTTCCAAAAGAGGCTTCTTATTCTCAGGCAGTGCCAGGCAGATTATGAAAATCCTTACTGGATCTCCCTTTTACAATCAGTCCTTGTTGAACTGTCTTCAGCGATTGAACAAGGTTTTGATCTTTTGACTGAAACAGTTTAATTAAAATGACATCTCATTTGGTTTGCCATACTTAGACGTGCTCCAGGAGAGCAGGTTTTGGAGATGGAGGGAGTTTCATAAGCTTACCTTGAACACAGCACTTGGTACCTTAGAGTGACTTCTTATAGGTAATGTCAAATGGTACCTCTCAGGTGAAAAAGAATTCTGTAGGAAAAAACAATGTCCTGCCCTCCCTTGCTATCCACCCAGTCTCAGTTCCTTGAGATAGGAGTCCACTTCTACAGTTTTCCAGGGTTAGGAGTTGCAGTTTGGCCTAGAGAAGCATGGGATATGAGACCCTTCTAACAATTGTTACTGATTAGAGGAGAGCAATGACATAAAAGTACCATCCTGTTCCATCAGCACTGCCTGCTTTTTTGCAACAGCTTCTTAATTGGTCCCCCTGACTCTCTTCTCACAGCACTCAAATCCATTCTATAGATTTGTCAGCTAGAGTGCTACTTCTAAGGTGACAGAGTGCAAAGTGGTTTTACTTTTCTGCTTACAACACACTTAGGACAGCATCCAAAGCCTTGGCTGCTTCCCTGGGCTCATCCCTTGGGATCCTCTCCCATACTTTATTTTTGAATATTATTGTTTCTCTGAATATTCTGCCATTTCCCCCTTCTCCTGTTGAATATGTATATTGTTGTTGTTCAGTGGCTCAGTCATATCTGACTCTTTGTGACCCCATAGACTGCAGATGACAGTCTTCCCTGTCTTTCACCATATCCTGGAACTTGCTCAAACTCATGTGCATTGAGTTGGTGATGCCATCCAATGATTTCATACTCTGTCGTCTCCTTCTCCTGCTTCCTACAACCTTTCCCAGCATCAGGGTCTTTTGCATCAGGTGGCCAAAGTATTGGAGTTTCAACTTTGGGATCAGTCCTTCCAATGAATATTCAGAACTGATTTCCTTTAGGATGGACTGGTAAGATCTCCTTGCAGTTCAAAAGACTCTCAAGAGTCTTCTCCAGCACCATAGTTCAAAAGCATCAATTCTTCGCTGCTCAGCTTTCTTTATAGTTCAACTCTCACATCCATACATGACCACTGGAAAAACCATAGCTTTGACTAGATGACTTTTGTTAGCAAAGCAGGATCTCTGCTCTTTGATGTGCTGTCTAGGTTTGTCACAGCTGTTCTTCCAAGGATCAAGCATCCTTTAATTTCATGGCTGCAGTCACTATCTGCAGTGGTTTTGGAGCCCAAGAAAATAAAGTCTGCCATCGTTTCCATTGTTTTCCCTTCTATTTGCCATGAAGTGATGGGACCGGATGCCATAATCTTAGTTTTTTGAATGTTGAGTATTAAGCCAGCTTTTTCCCTCTCCACTTTCACCTTCATCAAGATGCTCTTTAGTTCCTCTTTGCTTTCTGCCTTAAGAGGTGTGTCATCTGCATATCTGAGGTTATTGATATTTCTCCTGGCAATCTTGATTCCAGCTTGTGTTTCCTCCAGCCTGGCATTTCTCACGATGTGTACTCTGCATATAAGTTAAGTAAGCAGGGTAACAACATATGCCCTTGATGTACTCCTTTCCCAATTTGGAACCAGTCTGTTGTTCCACATCCTATTCTAACTGTTGCTTCCTGTATGTTTCTGCATATAGGTTTCTCAGGAGGCAGGTAAGTTGGTCTGGTATTCCCATCTCTTTAAGAATTTTCCACAATTTGTTGTGGTCCAAAGGCTTTGGCATAGCCAATGAAGCAGAAGTAAATGTTCTGGAATTCTCTCGCTTTCTCTATGATTGAATGGATGTTGGCAATTTGATCTCTGGTCCCTCTGCCTTTTCTAAATCCAACTTGAACATCTGGGGAGTTCTTGGTTTATGTACTGTTGAAGCCTAGCTTGGAGAATTTTGAGCATTACTTTGCTAGTGTGTGAGATGAGTGCAATTGTCCAATAGTTTGAACATTCTTTGGCATTGTCCTTTAGGACTGAAATGAAAACTGACCTTACCAGCCCTATGGCAACTGCTGAGTTTTCCCAACTTGCTGGCATATTGAGTGCAGCACTTTCACAGCATCATCTTTTAGGATTTGAAATAGTTCAGCTGGAATTCCATCATGTCTACTAGCTTTGTTCATAGTGATGCTTTCTAAGGCCCACTTGACTTCACATTCCAGGATATCTGACTCTAGGTGAGTGATCACACCATCATAGTTATCTGGGTCATGAAGATCTTTTTTGTACAGTTTTTCTGTGTAGTCTTGCCACCTCTTCTTAATATCTTCTGCTTCTGTTAGGTCCATACCGTTTCTGTCCTTCATTGAGCCCATCTTTTCATAAAATGTTCCCTTGGTATCTCTAATTTTCTTGAAGAGATTTGTAGCCTTTCCAATTCTCTTGTTTTCCTTTATTTCTTTGCATTGTTCACTTAGGAAATCTTTCTTAGCTCTCCTTACTATTCTTTGGAACTCTGCATTTAGTTGGGTATATCTTTCCTTTACTGCTTTGCCTTTTGCTTCTCTTCTTTTCTCAGCTATTTGTAAGGCCTCCTCAGACAGCTATTTTGCCTTTTTGCATTTCCTTTTCTTGGGGATGATAATACCTACCTGGGGAGCTAGGTGAGTGGGTCTGACGTCATCGTCATGTTCAGTCACTCAGTTGTGTCTAACTCTTTTGCAACCCCATAGACTGTAGCCCACCAAGCTCCTCTGTCCATGGATTTTTCCATGCAAGAATATTGGCATGGTTGCCATTTCCTACTCCAGGGAATCTCTCCTGCATTGGCAGGGGGATTCTTTACCACTGCACCAACTCAGAAGGGGATCTATACACACACATATATTTCAATTCAATGTGTCTGTATAGATATTCAATGTATATATATGTATATACGTACACACACATATATATGTGTATATATGTTAATGTCAACACTATTTTCCCCTAGATAAAAACACTGCTTAAGCATTAATTCTTTTCAGAAGCCTTCCTGACTACCGTAGACAAATGTAATCACTTCTGGCTCTCTATTTCTGTCTTTCATATATACTATGCCTCCTTTAAAAATATCATTTATAATGTCACATTGCATTTCAGTGATATAAGTTATGTTTCAGACTATGAGAAATCTGAGAGGTATAATCATGCTGGCCTTTGGTCAGGGTGGTGTTATCCCATAAGACGTTGTAGAAACTAATTAGGCTGAATTGCATATCAGAGAGTCATGCACGACTGGAAGTGAGGGACTTGAATTGTAGGAATGAGAAAACTAGATTTCAGGTAGGATGGAGGCTAGTTACAAGTTTTCTTTTGGCAGTAGATTTTATCTTACTTACCATTTGTTATTTGTCTTGAAATAACCATGACTATCCTAATGGCAATAAACAATGTTGTAAAGAAATGACCCAAAGACATGCTGGTATATATGAATGACTCTTAAATTTTTAACAGTTTTGATCTAACAAAAATTATTTAGTCGATAATCATAGGTTAATCATTAAAATGTGACTCTGGACCCATTGAGACAGATTTCACTTAAGTGTTTATGCAATACCTACTGAGTGCCAGGCATTTTGGGAGATGCTGAGGATAGAAAAGGAAGTGAGCTTAGCATGGCCCCCAACTTCCCAAAGTGCATTGGCCAGTGGAGCTTCTAGATAATAAACAGGAATTAGCATGTATGGAGAAAGGAGTTGTGATATAAGTGCGGGTTTCTATGTGCTGGAAGGACATGTAGGGATGCTTCATGCATATGTGAGGGTCAGAGTATGCTTTCCTGAGGGAATTAAAAAACCTAAAGATGATATCGAGCAAGATGTGAGGGTGTGGCATAGATAAAATGATAGATCCTTTCATCACAGTGCATCACACATATTTGTTTAAATGTCTAGCTGGTATATATTCTGTTGGAGAAATTACTTCAAAGTTCATTATATGCTTGGTGTCTTATTTTCGGTAAATAGCATCTGTAATGTATACATTCTCCAAAAGGCAGTTAATGGACTTACATCACCCATACTTTGGATGCTTTGAATGGTTTTCAAAGCATGATCTTCCTTCATGAATATTTTAAAACATCATCAATCATCATTTAAATGATAAAATGCTAATTGATTTTTCCCCATCTCCTGTCACAGGACATTAAGTGTAGCCTAGAGGAAGAGGGTTGGAGAAGGCAATGTCACCCCACTCCAGTACTCTTGCCTGGCAAATCCCATGGACGGAGGAGCCTGGTAGGCTGCAGTCCATGGGGTCGTGAAGAGTCAGATACGACTGAGTGACTTCACTTTCACTTTTCACTTTCATGCATTGGAGAAGGAAATGGCAACCCACTCCAGTGTTCTTGCCTGGAGAATCCCAGGGACAAGGGAGCCTGGTGGGCTGCTGTCTATGGGGTCGCACTGAGTCGGGCATGACTGAAGGGACTTAGCAGCAGCAGCAGTAGCAGAGGAAGAGGGTTAGTTGCTGTCATGGCCATTTTCTATGAAGAACTGAAATTAGATTCATTGACCTCCGGATCAGAACACTTTTTCTTTTTTCCCTACTTAGTTTTCTGTCTCTTACACATATGAAAATCATAGATTGACACTAATTTTAATGTTACAGTCATGTTCTAGACATAAACCATGTTGACATATATTTTACATTATTCTATTAACATAGTTGAGTCATTGAATAAGATTTCTCTTGATGAATTTTACATGAAGAAAATAACATAAAGTTTGAAAAAGAAAGGTGGTGCTAGTTTCAGAATGGGCCTGAGGCGATGTTACTGAATCCAAGCCCGTACTGCTCACAGCAGCACAGGCCAACAAATAGGGAGAGAAACTGCTGAGGGAAGGCAAGGCAACTTTATTCAGAAAGCTAACTTACAGAAAAGATGGTAGACTACTGTCTCAGAGAACCATCTCAACTGAGTTAGAATTCAGGCTTCTTTTATGCTAAAAGAAGGGGATGTGGCTGGTTGTTGTATACCTCTTGGTATCAGAGTCCTTTGTTCTTTGAGCTCTCTACGTAGCTTAGGTCACAATGTTCTTATAAACCTCCAACAAGAAAAGCAAACAAGCAACAACAAAACCAAAAACCTCCGACAAACAAAGCCTCCAAATTTTTTTTTTTTAACTTTCGCTGTGCAACTTTTAAAGAATCAACTTTTAATCTCTATATGAATGGACCTTTATACCTTTAAAGGTCAGAGCCTTGAGAATGGGCTATATTGTATATATCAGGCTATAGGCAATGTCTTTTAAAAAAGTGTGGGGTCAGCGTGACTAAGCACAGGCATAGAGCACAAGGGTTAGAGCTAAAGAAATAGATCATATACAGAATCAGGTTTGTTCTTGGCTACACAGCCACAATTTGTATTGATGTGTCTTTCTGTGGCTAACTTCTCTTCTTCTCCAATTAGCTAGTGTTTCTCTTTTCCCAGCCACCATATTCTCAATTAGCTAGAGTTTCTCTTTTCCCAGCCACCATATTCTTAGCCACAACATTATAACAGAAACTTGTGTTTGGGCTATTTGGGCTATTGTAGTTAAATTATGCTTGTGGCTACTAATTGCCAAATTTATAGTAATACAGGTTACATTTTTAAATCAATCTAGCCTCAGTGTGTGGACTTAAAAAGCTTTGTTCCTGACTTCAGACTATATTACAAAGCTACAGTCATCAAGACAGTATGGTACTGGAACAAAAAATGGAAATATAGATCAATGGAACAAGATAGAAAGCCCAGTGATAAACCCATGCACCTATGGGCATCTTATCTTTGATAAAGAGGGCAAGAATATACAATGGAGAAAAAACAATCTCTTCAATAAGTGGTGCTGGGAAAACTGGACAGTTATAAAAGTAAAACACTTCCTAATACCATACACAAAAATAAACTCAAAATGGGTTAAAGACCTAAAGGTAAGGCCAGAAACGATAAAACTCTTAGAGGAAAATATAGGCAGTACACTCTGACATAAATCACAACAAGATTCCCTTTGACCCACCTCTTAGAGTATGGAAATAAAAACAAAAATAAACAAGGGACATCTAATTAAAATTAAAAGCCTTTGTACAGCAAAGGAGACCATAAACAAGATGAAAAGACAACCCTCAGAATAGGAGAAAGTAGTTGCAAATGACACAACTGACAAAGGATTAATCTCCAAAATATATAAGCAGCTCATGTAGCCCAATATCAGAAAAACAAACAACCCAATCAAAAGTTGGGCAGACCTAAACAGTCATTTTTCCAAAGAAGACATACAGACGGCCAATAAACATATGAAAAAATCCTCAACATTGCTCATTATTAGAGAAATGCAAATCAAATATACGATGAAGTATCACCTCACACTGGTGAGAATGACCATCATCAAAAAATCTATAACAATAAATGCTAGAGAGCATGTGAAGAAAAGGAAACCCTCTTGTACTGTTGGTGGGAATGCAAACTGATACAGCCACTATGGAGAACAGTATGGAGATTCTTTGGAATACTAGGAATATACTACCATATAACCTAGCAATCCCATTCCTGGGCATATGTGCTGAGAAAATCATAATTCAAAAAGACATATTAAAAAAAAAAGACACATGTACCCCAGTGTTCACCACAGCACTGTAAACAATAGCCAGGACATGGAAGCAACCTAGATGTCCATCGACAGATGAATGGAGGAAGAAGCTGTGGTACATATACACAATGGAATATTACTCAGCCATAAAAGGCATGCATTTGAGTCAGTTCTAGCGAGGTGAATGAAGCTACAGCCTGTTATACAGAGCGAAGTAAGTCAGAGAGAAACAAATATAGTATATTAATACATATATATGAAATCTGGAAAAATAGTACTGATGAACCTATCTGAAGGGCAGCAGTGGAGATGCCGACATAGAGAACAGACTTGTGGGCACAGTAGGGGAAGGAGAGGATGGAATGAATTGAAAGAACAGCATTGAAACACATACATAACCACGTATAAAATAGACATCTAGTGGGAAGTTGCTATATAACACCGGGAGCTCAACCCAGTGCTCTGTGACAACTTAGTGGGGTGAGAAGTGGTGGGGTATGGGAGAAAGGCTCAAGAGGGAGGGGATGCATGTATACTTATGGCTGATTCATGTTGCTGTGTGGCAGAAACCAACACAACATTGTAAAGCAATTATCTTCCAATTTAAAAAAGAAAAGCTCTGTGATGAGCTTTCCTTGTAACTACGCTGTTGACCTGTAAATACTCCTTGCAGCCTGATTTCTTTCTTTTAAATTGTTCAGTTTCTTTACAATGTTTTCTTAGTTTCTGCTGTACACCAAACTGAATCAGCTATAGGTATACATATATCCCTTCTTTGTTACCACAGAGCATTGAGTAGCATTCCATGTGCTACACAGCAGGTTCTCATTAGTTATCTACTTTATTCATAGTATCAATAGTGTCTGTATGTCAGTCTCAACCTCCCAATTCATTCCACACCCCTCTTTCCCACCTTGGTGTCCGTATGTTTGTTCTCTACATCTGCGTCTCTGTTTCTGTTTTGCATATAAGGTTCATCTGCATTATTTTCTAGATTCCACAGTAATATTTGATATTTGTTTTTCTTTTTCTGACTTACTTCACTCTGCATGACAAGGCAATATTACGCAGTCTTAGAAAGGAATGAAATTGTGCCATTGCAGGGACCTGGATGCATCTAGAGACTGCAGTGTGATTTCTAAGTCTGCATTTCGACGGTGTTTCCATTGTGGGGGCTGATTTAGAATGTGTGATGGCACCTGGATCTGCACGCATGCACTGTTCACGAGGAGTTAGGAGAAAGTCCTAGGTGATGACTGGTTCATAGAGCAGCTTTCTCAGGACCTGTTGTTTCTTCTGCTTCTTCAGCACTTTGAAGTGTCAATATTCTGCAGTACTAGGGCCTTTCATATTAGGAACATTCTAACTCCCTGCATATTTCTGTACCAAAGAGCTCTAATATTTTTTAAAAGACATTTTATCAAGCACAACTCATGTAGGAAATGGCTTCCCAGGTGGCACTAGTGGGAAAGAACCTGCTCGTCAATGCAAGAGACATAAGAGACTCAGGTTTGATCCCTGTGTTGGGAGGATCCCCTGGAGAAATGGCAACTCACTCCAGTATTCTTGTCTGGGAAATCCCATGGACAGAGGAGTCTTGTGGGCTACAGTCCATGGGGCTGCAAAGAGTCAGACATGATTGAGTGACTTAGCACACGTGTAGAAAATAAGGTTGATGGTGAGAAAATCACTATTTGTCTTTTCACCAAATGCCAGTTCCTTCTATCCTCATTCTCCTAGAAATTTAATAGGGACCAAATGCCACTTTGCTTAATATTTCTCTAGAAGCTCTGGTTGGTGCTGAGTACACTTGTAAATTATCCCAGAGAGTAATCTCTCAGTGTGATGGTGAGAAGCAGCAATGTTCCTTACTGGATGCCTTTGGATATTAAATGAGGATTAACTCTATTTTTCAGAACAATACCAATTATTTGGAAAAGAAATCAAGGGCTTAGAGTAAAATGAAACAGATACTTTTCACCAGTCTCCATCTAAATTCTCTCAATTTTGCCAGTTCCCTGCTGTCAGCTTTGACTTTTGTGGGTGTGGTTCTATGGAGTGGAGGGGTCTTCCTGTACTGAGCGTCTTGACTACCCCTGTTCTCTCTCTCCTAACATCTGTGAGACCCAGCACAGGAGCACAGATGGATGCTCACATACCATATGCCTCATCAAAATTATTTAAAGAAAGCTGGCCTTTAACTTAAAGTATTTCATTAAATCTTATTTAATGTTTTATCAGACTATTTGCAGTTCTAATCACTGTCCATTTTGTTGGCGATGGAGAAAATTCATATTTTCCTAAAGGTCAGACTAAATATTGAAGAATTTATGAAATGGGTATACATATTAGTGATACCATGTCCCACACAGTATAGAATAAACCAGTGTTTAAAAGCTATTTCATGCTAGGACTAGGAAAGTAGTATTACTGTGTATATTTCTGAAATTTGAAAGTCATGTCTGATCACAGGAAGTTAACAACATGATCTCAAAGTTTAGCTCAAACTATTTTGAACCTGGTAACATCAGTTCAGTTCAGTCACTCAGTCATGTCCAACTTTTGTGACCCCATGGACTGCAGCATGCCAGGCTTCCCTGCCCATCACCAACTCCTGGAGCTTGTGCAAACTCATGTCTGTTGAGTCAGTGATGCCATCCAACCCTCTCACCCTCTGTCGTCTCAGTCTCCTCCTGCCTTCAGTCTTTCCAGGCATCAGGGTTTTTTCCAAGGAGTCAGTTCTTTGCCTCAGGTGGCCAAAGTATTGGAGCTTCAGCTTCAGCATTGGTCCTTCCAGTGAATATTAAGGACTGATTTCCTTTAGGATTAACTGGTTTGATCTCCTTGCTGTCCAAGGGTCTCTCAAGAGTCTTCTCCAACACCACAATTCAAAAGCATCAACTGGTAACTTAGTTCTCTAATATTACAATTTTAAATTTATTGAGGTTATGGAAATCAAGAAGAACTGTACAAAAAAGATCTTCACGACCAAGATAATCACAATGGTGTGATCACTCATCTAGAGCCAGACATCCTGGAATGTGAAGCCAAGTGGGCCTTAGAAAGCATCACTACGAACAAAGCTAGTGGAGGTGATGGAATTCAGTGGAGCTGTTTCAAATCCTGAAAGATGATGCTGTGAAAGTGCTACACTCCATATGCCGGCAAATTTGGAAAACTCAGTAATGGCCACAGGACTAGAAAAGGTCAGTTTTCATTCCAATCCCAAAGAAAGGCAATGCCAAAGAATGCTCAAACTACCACACAATTGCATTCATCTCACATGCTAGTACAGTAATGCTCAAAATTCTCCAACCAGGCTTCAGCAATACCTGAACCGTGAACTTCCAGATGCTCAAGCTGGTTTTAGAAAAGGCAGAGGAACCAGAGTTCAAATTGCCAACATCCGCTGGATCATGGAATAAGCAAGAGAGTTCCAGAAAAACATCTACTTCTGCTTTATTGTCTGTGCCAAAGCCTTTGACTGTGTGGATCACAATAAAGTGTGGAAAATTCTGAAAGAGATGGGAATACCAGAGCACCTGACCTGCCTCATGAGAAACCTATATGCAGGTCAGGAAGCAACAGTTAGAACTGGATATAGAACAACAGACTGGTTCCAAATAGCAGGAGGAGTACATCAAGGCTGTATATTGTCACCCTGCTTATTTAACTTATATGCAGAGTACATCATGAGAAATGCTGGGCTGGAAGAAGCACAAGCTGGAATCAAGATTGCCGGGAGAAATATCAATAACCCAGATATGCAGATGACACCACTCTTATGGCAGAAATTGAAGAGGAACTGAAAAGCCTCTTGATGAAAGTGAAAGGGGAGAGTGAAAAAGTTGACTTAAAGCTCAACATTCAGAAAACAAAGATCATGGCATCTGGTCCCATCACTTCATGGGAAATAGATGGGGAAACAGTGGAAACAGTGTCAGACTTTATTTTTTGGGGCTCCAAAATCACTGCAGATGGTGACTGCAGCCATGAAATTAAAAGACGCTTACTCCTTAGGAAGAAAAGTTATGACCAACCTAGATAGCATATTTAAAAGCAGAGACATTACTTTGCCGACTAAGGTCCGTCTAGTCAAGGCTATGGTTTTTCCTGTGGTCATGTATGGATGTGAGAGTTGGACTGTGAAGAAAGCTGAGCACTGAAGAACTGATGCTTTTGAACTGTGTTGTTGGAGAAGACTCTTGAGAGTCCCTTGGGCTGCAAGGAGATCCAACCAGTCCATTCTGAAGGAGATCAGCCCTGGAATTTCTTTGGAAGGAATGATACTAGAGCTGAAACTCCAGTACTTTGGCCACCTCATGCGACAAGTTGACACATTGGAAAAGACTCTGATGCTAGAGGGATTGGGGGCAGGAGGAGAAGGGGACAACCGAGGATGAGGGCTGGATGGCATCACTGACTGATGGACGTGAGTCTGAGTGAACTCCGGGAGTTGGTGATGGACAGGGAGGCCTGGCGTGCTGTGATTCATGGGGTCGCAAAGAGTCAGATATGACTGAGTGACTGAACTGAACTGATGGAATACAAGCAAAGATTTCTAGTTACAGACTATAACTTAAATATTAAATCAAACATAGCTAGAACAATCAAGGAGTGGCTTTGACCCCTCTGTATTCAGAATCAGAATGGAAAAGAAAAATAAATATTGACAAAAAGATCATGGCTTCAGATTGACCCCTGAGACAAGGATTTGAACATAAGAAGTTTAATTTGGGAGGTGATGCCCGGGAATATTGTCAGAAAAAGAAAGAGCTATTAAGTGCACTAATAAACAGACTGTCACTGTGGGCACCTGAAGCTCAATGTCAGTGTGATGCTGCTGCTGCTGCTAAGTTGGTTCAGTCATGTCCAACTCCATGTGACCGCATAGATGGCAGCCCACCAGGTCCCCCATCCCTAGGATTCTCCAGGCAAGAACACTGGAGTGGGTTGTCATTTCCTTCTCCAATGCATGAAAGTGAAAAGTGAAAGTGAAGTTGCTCAGTCGATTCTGACTCTTAGCAGCCCCATGGACTGCAGCCTTCCAGGCTCCTCCATCCATGGGATTTTCCAGGCAAGAGTACTGGAGTGAGGTGCCATTGCCTTCTCCGAATGTCTGTGTAGACCTCTCTAATACTATGTAGAACAAAGCCAGGTTGTCCCTCAGAGGGACAAACAAACCTATTAGCTCCTGCCCATCACTGGTGAAGAGTTACCCCTGAGGCATTTACTTCCCAGCATCTCTGACCTTCCCATCAATACCTGCTTCTTTCGTCTGAGAGGCTCCTCAGACAGACTTGCAACGAAGTTCTTGGCCTGAATGAGAATGACAAGAGATGAGGAACGTGAGTGGGGCAGAATATGTCTGTTACAGAAGGATTCTTATGGGAGAAGAGAATTTCAGAACACAGATAGAAAATGGGAGAGAAGATAGGAAAACTAGGGGAAAAAAGCAGGGGACTTTTATCAGAAGTGAGCAAAGATTTTCATCTTCTTGTGCTTAGATTCAGTTCAGTTCAGTCACTCAGTCGTGTCTGACTCTTTGCGACCCCATGAATTGCAGCACTCCAGGCCTCCCTGTCCATCACCAACTCCTGGAGTTCACTCAGACTCACGTCCATTGAGTCACTGATGCCATCCAGCCATTTCATCCTCTGTTGTCCCCTTCTCCTCCTGCCCCCAATCCCTCCCAGCATCAGAGTCTTTTCCAATGAGTCAACTTGTCACATGAGGTGGCCAAAGTACTGGAGTTTCAGCTTTAGCATCATTCCTTCCAAAGAACACCCAGGACTGATCTCCTTTAGGATGGACTGGTTGGATCTCCTTGCAGTCCAAGGGACTCTCAAGAGTCTTCTCCAACACCACAGTTCAAAAGCATCGATTCTTCAGCGCTCAGCCTTCTTCACAGTCCAACTCTCACATCCATACATGACTACTGGAAAAACCATAGCCTTGACTAGACGGACTTTTGGTGGCAAAGTAATGTCTGCTTTCCAATATGCTATCTAACTTTTCTTCCAAGGACTAAGCGTCTTTTAATTTCATGGCTGCAATCACCATCTGCAGTGATTTTGGAGCCCCCCAAAATAAAATCTGACACTGTTTCCACTGTTTCCCCATCTATTTCCCGTGAAGTGATGGGATTAGTCCCATGTAAATGAAAAATCCTGTGTTTGAAGAGACGGTGAGAGACTGATGAGAAAGTGTGACCAGTTGGAACTGTGGATTTAGTGCTTCCACATTGGGATTAACCCGTGCAATACAATTAAAATAAAGCATATGAATTGATTTATAGGTCAAGTTTTTGTGAATTTCTTATTTTCTATTTGTGAAAAGTGTGATGAATTTAACTGAGGAACACATTAGCTACAAGAAACTATGAAAATGATAAATGTAAAAGACATAGAGACTGGTTAGATGAAGCCACTCCAGAAATTAGTATACTGGTACTTCCTTCCTGAGCATTGGTAGGACTTTGGTAGTTTTATGTGTAAAAAAGTCAAATGAGCTTCATGAGGTGAAGATAAACCAATAATAAGTAGCCTTAGGAAGATAAAATTATTATTTTTCAGATCAGTTTATGTGGACTGACTCTTGTGTTATTATAATTCATTGTCAGACATATCTTGTTTAACCTCAGCAGTTATAAAAAGAGAGTTCAGTGAGTCTACTTGTAGAAAGGAAAAGGCTAGAATTTTGAAAGTAATTGCTTTATTGTATGAGGTTATTTCTTTATTATTTATTGAAGTAAGGATTGTCCATAATAACCTAATTATGGAGCATGTACTAAGATATTCAAAATATGCATTTTGAATGCTAAACACTTGGTTCTGGAAAAGTTACAGTGGTGTTTCAATTTTCACAGTGTTATTTTGGAGAAAGATATTATTTCAGTGACAATATAATTTCTGTATTTTAGGGCAAAGTTCTGGCTTTTTTTTTCAACTGTAGAAGTCTGAGTATGGCTTAAGAAAAGGGCAAATCTGAAGGATGAAATTTAGCAGTGCTGTTATAATGCTGCAAGCCTGCTAAATAGTTTGTTCTTTTGCACTGTTGAGACTTTTTAATAAAAGAGGTTAAAAAAACCACAAAGATGATTAAAGACAGAAAATATGACCCATGAGGGAAAAGGTGAAAGAATCAAAGTTATTTGGCCTCCAGACTAAAGGTCATTTTCATAATTGTCTTTAAGTACTTGTACAGCATTTACCCACACTATGGTACACCACATTCATGTCTTTATCTAGAAAAATCAAAAGGAAGATGAGCCGAAATTGTAGTATAATGAATTTAATTAGATTGTAAGGAAGAGTTTGGGGGAGGAACAGTAAAGTAATTTAATTGTAATGATCATCAGCTGATGAAAGCTTTGGGTCTTCTATTGAGTTCTTTAAAATGTAGAAAATAACTACATTTGATACTGTCTTAGAGAAAAAGAAAAAGGCTCTATTTTTTGCCATTTTTACAATTTACCTGGCCATTCAATGTGAACAGTCATTTCAATATTCACCTTGCATGCTTCTGAGTATCATTGACTATTCCTATTTATTTTATTATTAATACATTTTTATTTTTTAGATTTTAGGTTATCAGAATAATATCAC
This sequence comes from Redunca redunca, assembly GCA_006410935.1. Lineage (NCBI taxonomy): Eukaryota > Metazoa > Chordata > Mammalia > Artiodactyla > Bovidae > Redunca > Redunca redunca. The sequence continues at coordinate 574,529 of SJYQ01002942.1, forward strand.
TCTTATGGAAAAGTTACAAAGAGAATGCAGAGAGTTCCCGTATATGCCCCACCCAGTTTTTCCTTTGGGGGGACATATTAGTGTGTACATCACACTGCACTACATTAATATGGTGCATTTATTCCAACTAGTGAACTAATATTTATTTACTATTGTTGACTATAGTCCATAGTTTATTCAGATTACTTAATTTTTAACCTAATGCCTTTTTTCTATTCCAGGATCCAATTCAGTATATACACGACATTACATTTTAGACACTGTACTTCCGTGGACTTCTTTCATTTATATAGCTTTTAAGACTTTCCTTCTTTTTGATGACCTTGACAGTTTTGAGCAGTACTGGTCAGAGATTTTGCAGAAGATTAAGCATTTAAAAATATGACCCATAAAGGAAAAGGTAAAAAAAAAAAGACATGTGACCTCAGGACTAAATATCATTTAGTTTTTTATTTCCTCAATAAGAATTTGCCTGATATTTTCCTCATGATTAGAGTGTGGCTATAAGGGCAAATGGAGAAGGCAATGGCACCCCACTCCAGTACTCTTGCCTGGAATATTCCATGGACGGAGGAGCTTGGTAGGCTGCAGTCCGCGGGGTCGCTAAGGGTCGGACACGACTGAGCGACTTCACTTTCACTTTTCACTGTTATACATTGGAGAAGGAAATGGCAACCCACTCCAGTGTTCTTGCCTGGCGAATCCCAGGGACGGGGGAGCCTGTTGGGCTGCCGTCTATGGGGTCGCACAGAGTCGGGCACGACTGAAGCAACTTAGCTTATAAGGGCAAAAGCGCAAAGTAACATGCTCATTTCATCATTTGGGTGCATACTGTCAACATGATTTCATATTTGGTATTGGCCTTGATCACCTAGCTGAAGCGGTTTTTGTCAGGCTTTCCCATTGTATAGCTCCCCCTCTGTCTCTTTTGACTGAAGTGGCCCGAGGGCTTTCTCTAGCTGTGATGTGCAGGTTTCTCTTGTGAAGCACAGGCTCTGAGTGCTTGGGCTTGGTAGCTGTGGAGCGTGGGCTTGGTTGCTCCGCAGCATGCAAGATCTTAGTTCCCCAACCAGGGATCGGATTCTTGTCCCCTGCATTGCAAGGTGGATTCTTTACCACTAGGTCAACAGGGAAGTCCTTATATCTTCTTAATTAGATTCATTCATACGTATTTTATTCTTTTTGATGTGGTTGTAAATGGGAATGTTTTCTTGGTTTCTATTTCTGATATTTTGTGGTTAGTGTATAAACAAACAGATTTCTGCGTATTAATTTTATATCCTACAACCTTACTGAATTCATTGATAAATTCTAGTAGTTTTATTTATTTATTTATTTTTTGGTGTTTATTTTTATTTTATTTCACTTTACAATACTGTATTGGTTTCTCAGCCATTGCCAGGAAAGGGGAGTCCGCCCCGCTCCCCAGAACTTCCAGACAGCAGCCTGACCCCGGCTGGCTCCCGGGGCTCCAGGCCGGGATCTGCAGCAGGCAGCCTCACCTGGGGAGTGGGACCTCTTCCTCCCCACCCGGGGGGCCCCCACTTCCGGCCGGAGGCACTTGGGCTCATCGCTTTTTTTTTTTTTTTTAAAGATGAATATTTTTAATGATAAAAGGTACAATTCACAAAGAAGATAGACATCACAAACCATTAGACACCTAACAACAAAGAAACAAAGGTACATAAAACAAAAATCGAAGAAATACAATGGAAAAAAATACATAATAATAGTGAGGCATATTAACATTTTTTGAGAATATTTTGTCAAGTGCAGAAAAAATAAGAATAAAAGCATCTTGAATTATGTTATCAATAATTTACATATAATAGATTTATATCTATATTAATTTGTATTAATCTTGTATTCTACACAAATATATTTAAAATTTTCTATCTCATACATTGCATCCTGCATCGGATATCGACTGGCGATTCGTTTCTTACTTGATAGTATACATGTTTCAATGCCATTCTCCCATCTCATCCCACCCTCTCCCTCTCTCTCTCCCCCAGAGTCCAAAAGTTCACTCTATAGATCTGAGTCTCTTTTGTTGTCTCGCATACAGGGTCATCATCCCCATCTTTCTAAATTCCATATATATGCGTTAGGATACTATATTGGTGTTTTTCTTTCTGGCTTGCTTCACTCTGTATGATCGGCTCCAGTTCCATCCATCTCCTTAGAACTGATTCAAATGTATTCTTTTTAATGGCTGAGTAATACTCCATTGTGTATATGTACCACAGCTTGCTTATCCATTCATCTGCTGATGGGCATCTAGGTTGTTTCCATGTTCTGGCTATTATAAACAGTGCTGCGACGAACATTGGGGTACATGTGTCTCTTTCTATTCTGGTTTCCTCGGTGTGTATGCCCAGCAGTGGGATTGCTGGGTCATAAGGCAATTCTATTTGCAATTTTTTAAGGAATCTCCACACTGTTCTCCATAGTGGCTGTACTAGTTTGCATTCCCACCAACAATGTAAAAGGGTTCCCTTTTCTCCACACCCTCTCCAGCATTTATTGCTTGCAGACTTCTGGAT
>SJYQ01002942.1:578274-597340 GCA_006410935.1 Redunca redunca
ACCCTGCTGCTCAGTCTTCTGGGTGTACCACTGACCAGCACCTCCAGAAGTTTTAGTAAAGAAGTCTGCTTGCCGTTTGGCTAGGAAAGTCTCTCCGGGGCTGCGACTGCCCCTTTTCAGCCCTTACGGCTCTGGCTGCCTGTCCCTGGCGGGGGATGGTCTGTAGCCAGCTACTTCCGTTCTGTCCTTTGTTCTGTGCTCAGTCCTGGCGGTGTCCTATGTTCGAGCTTTTCGTGTGTTTAGCTATCCCCCAGTCTGGTTTACTAGCCCAAGTTAGTTCGTTCTGGTTACTTGCCGGGCTTTCCTACCCGATTCTTACAAAGCTGTGCAGCCTGCGCCTCGAGCACGTGTCCCTGCCCCACCCCCACTTGCTAGTGGCGGGTGCTGGTTTATGTGCTGCTTTTCCACTGGGGAAGTCACTGCTGGGCTTGTAATCTGTCGGTTTTAATTATTCATTTATGTATCGTTCCTGTTATGATGCCCTCTGTGCTTCCAGGGCTCACCACAGACTCGGCAGGGAGAGTGTTTCCTGGTGTTTGGAAACCTCTCTTCTTAAAGTTCCTTTCCCGGGTCGGGCTTCCCTACCCGGGACGGATCTCCCTCCCCACCTCCTTTGTCTCTTTTGTCGTCTTTTATATTTTTTCCCTACCTGTTTTTGAAGGCAATGATCTTCTTTTCTGGGTGCTTGATGTCCTCTGCCAGCATTCAGAAGTTGTTTTGTGGAGTTTGCTCGGCGTTGAAATGTTTTTTTGAGGAATTTGTGAGGGAGAAAGTAATCTCCTCGTCCTAATCCTCCGCCCTCATCGCTTTTTTTTGATGATGTCTTTAGGATTTCATAGTATCATGCCATCTGCAAACAATGACAGTTTTACTTCTTCCTACCGATTTGGATTTCTTTTATTTCTTTTTCTTGTCTAAATGCTGTGGTTAAGACTTTCCATATTATGCTGAATAAAATTGGTGAGAGTGGTCATCCTAGTCTTGTTCCTGATCTTAGACAAAATGCTCTCAGCTTTTCAATGTTTTGTATGATACTGGCTGCATGTTTGTCGTGTGCATGCATGCTTAATAAGTCGTGTCCAACTCTCTGCCACCCTTTGGACTGTAGCCCACCAGGCTCCTCAGTCCAAGGGATTCTCCAGGCAAGAATACTGGAGGGAATTGCCATGCCCTCTTCAGGGGATCTTCCTGACTCAGAGGTTGAACTGCTCTGCTGGTGGATTCTTTAGCTGCTGAGCCGTTGGAGAAGCCCAGGTTTGTCACATATGGCCTTTATTATGATGAGATATACAGTCCAATGGTGGACTCAGAATGAGTCCTTCCTCATCAGCATTTTGGAATAGTTTGAGAAAAATAGGTGTTAATTCATTTTTAATTGCTTGGTAAGCCATCTGGTGTTGGTATTTAGTTTGCTGGAAGTTTTTAAAAATATTGATAAATTTCATTGCTGGTAATTGGCCTGCTCATGTTTTGTATTTCTCTTGATTCAGTCTGGGGACATTTCTATGAATTTAGAAATCTAAATTCTAAATCCATTTGCTCTAAGATGCCCATTTTATGGGCATTTTCTGAGTTTTGTTGGTGGTGTTGTAGCCATCCTAATGGATAGGAGGCGGCATTTCACTGTGATTTTGATTTTGATTTCCATAGTGATTAGTGATGTTGAATATTTTTCATATGCTTGCTGGCCATTTGTATATCTTCTTTAGAGAAATGTCTATTTGTATATTTTGCCCATTTTTAAATTGGCTTGTTTCTTTTGCTATTGTTGCATTATTAGGAATTCTTTATATATTCTGGATATTAACCTCTTAACAGATCAATGATTTGCAAGTATTTCTCATATTTTAGCTGCCTTTTCACTCTGTTAATTGAGTGCTTTGAAGCACAGAAGTTTACATTTTATTTAGTGCAGTTTATCCAGTTTTACTTTTGTCCCCTATACTTTTGTTGTCACATCTAAGAAATGATTGTCATTTGCAGCATCATAAAACTTTCCCACATATTCTCTTCTAAGAGTTTTATAGGTTTATGTTTTATGTTTAGATTTTGATCCACTTAAATCTTTTATTTAAGGCTCCCCTGGTGGCTCAGATGTTAAAGCATCTGCCTGCAATGCAAGAGACCTGGGTTTGATCCCTGGGTCAGGAAGAGCTCCTGGAGAAGGAAATGGCAACCCACTCCAGTACTCTTGCCTGGAGAATCCCATGGATGGAGGAGCCTGGTGGGCTACAGTCCATGGGATCGCAAAGAGTCGGACTCGACTGAGTGACTTAACTTTCACTTTCAAGTTTTTTATTATGTGACATGAGTCCAAATTCATTTTTTCCCATATGTTTATACACTTTCCCCAACACCATTTGTTGAAAATACTGTCCTTTCTCCACTGAATGATCTTGGCATCCTTGTCAGAAGTTATTTGACTGTGTACCTGAAGTTTTATTTCTGGCTTCCCTATTTTATTTCATTGGTATATATGTCTGTGGGAAGATACACTTTAAAATATATTTTATGTCTGAAATATCTTTAAAAATATCATCAAAACTAGCTAATATTTTGGCTGGGTAGAGAATTGAGTTTCCTTTTATAATTTAAAGGCATTATTCTACTAACTTTTATCTTCTAGGGTTGCTGTTTAAAACCAGTAAGCTGGACGTTTGGTGTAACCTTTCAGTCTGGAAATTCAAGGTCTTTTTTTTTCTGTTGAAATTTCCTGTAATATTTCTTAAATGATTTTCTTCCTTCTACTGTCCCTCTTCTCTCTTTTGAGCATATATTATATGGGTGTTGCACTTCATGAACTAGTTCTCTCCTCTCTTATTTTCTTTCTTGTTTCCATTTATTTTTCTTGTTGCTGACTTTCTAGGGATTTGTACACATTTATCTTGCAATCCTTCATCGATATTTTTAAAATTTTGCCTTCATGAATGTTGTTTCCAAAACTGCTTTATTGCATTCTTTATATTTTTACAGAGTTAGTATCTTCTCTCATTTTTTCAAGATGAATAATATATTTTTGAAGTTTTATTCTCCATCCATAGTCTCAGTTTCTTTTATTTTGATCTTGTTTTCTTATCTTCCAAGTTATAAGTCTTGCTCAGGGGTCTGATAATTCTTGGTTCCCAGTTCCCAGTTAAAAATGGGGGACAAAAATCATATTGGTAACTTTGACAGATTGTCAGGAATTGTGAACTTTGAATTTCTCTCTGGGGAAGGATTTCTCAACCGCAGCACTATTTAAAATTTTTTATTTTTTTGTCATTAGAGGTGGAGACTGTCCTGATACATAGTAGCATTCCTGACCTTTAGCTGCTAGATGCTAGCAACACTCCTTTCTGTTGTGTCAGCAAAATGTGTCCAGATATTGATAAATTTTTCCCTGGGGGAGCGGGGTGGGAAAATTGCTCCCAGTTGAATACTACTGCTTTAGTGTAGGCTGCTTTTTAGAAAAACTTCCTAGAATTGGGCTTCTTAGGTGGTGCCATTAGTAAAGAATCCACCTGCCAATGCAGGAGACACAACAGATGCAGGTTGAACCCCTAGTCTGAGCAGACCTCCTGGAGTGAGAAATGGCAACATATTCCAGTATTGTTTCTTGGGAAATCCCAAGGACAGAGGAGCCTGAAGGGCCAAAGGTTTACAGAGGTTCAAAGGTTTACAAAGAGTTGGACATGACTGAATGAGCACGTGTGCAGGTGAGTGCACATGTGCATGTGAGTGCTTACACATGCACGTGCACACACACACACACACACACACAGACACACACACACACACACACAGACACATTCTCCTAACTCCTCTTGGGCTAGTCAGATTTCCAGGAAAGAACCTTCTAATCACTTGTTTGTAGGAAAGAGGTGTGACTGTCAGGCTTCTGAGAGCTCAATGGGGCAAAGGTATTGGGAATCTCTGCATTTATATTGGTCTGCTGTTTTATTATTTTCCCTTGTGTAGATATAATAATTAAGCCCCCAACTCTTTCCAGTATTCATCAGGCTAGAGACCTTCTGTTTTCTTTATCCAAAAGTATAAACTTTCTGTCAAAAATGGGATGGGGGCAGGAGATTTAAACATGTAAATGTCCTTTAAAACTAAATTTTCCTTAATCGCCTCCATAGTTAAGCTCCTCTACCGGAAACACCGGGTGCTGCCTGTTCCCGAGCAGTTTGGAGACTGTGCTGTAAACTGGGCTGATTCTTAGCTTTCCTTCTTACTTACTTGGTCTCTACCTTTCTTGACTTTAGGCTTTTTAACTTCCAAAATTCTGTGTTGTAGTCTTCTGAATATATTTGTGGGTTTTGTCTTAGTTTAGGCTGCTATAACAAAACACCATAGACTAGGTGGCTTATAAATAACCAAATTTCATTTCTCATAGTTGTGGAAGTTGCAAGTCTGAGATTAGGTGTATTTATTTGTTTAAAAAAATGTCTTTTACTCTGGGTTTTAATAGTATTTCAGGAGAGAAGACATCTAGATATGTCTTCACATTTTTAGCCCAAAGGATTCTTATTTTGTTTTCCAAGATATTTGAAATGTGTAATAAAATATGACCTGTTAAAACAATGTGTGACTTAGACTTNTGGGTAATTAAGACTTGAATTGTCTAACAGGATTTGATTAATTATGTATGTAAGTGGTATTAAATGTTTTAAAAGGATTTAATTTGTTAAACATGAATTATTATGTATTATTCAAAGAACAAATGAAATTCAGGTTTTTATTTTTAGCTAAAAGTTCAGAAATAAAACAAGATCTTTCATTTTATCTTATGGAGCTAAGTAAAGCAATATTTTAACATGTATAAATTTAATAAATTAAATTTTAATCAAAATATGGAAAATATCACAAATAATTTCTTTCCATGTATGAAATCCTGCCCCTCCACCTCCATATGTTAAAAGACCACTGACAAACATCTATCTCAGATTGTAGATTACATAGAAATGCAAAATAACCAAAAGATAAGCTGTTATAACAGAGATAATACAATTAGGATACAACAGTTAAGGCAGGGAAGACTAGTTCTGAGCGTTTGCAGTAGTTCAGGAGTGAGATGAGGATGGAATGGACTGGAATGAGGGCATAAGCCATGGAGAGAAGTGGATAGAGGAATGCTTTTGAGAATAATTGCTACTCAGTTACAGGCAAGTTATGGGATGTAAGGAAAAGGAACTTTCATGGAAGGCTCCAAGCTTTCTGGCATAAGCAAATCTGGGGATGAATGGGTCATTTACTGAGACTTGGAAAATTGGAGGAAGACTAGATTGTGGGTGGGATCTAGCCTTTAAGAGCTCAATTGCAGCAATAATCTTTTTGAGGTACCTCTTGGCTCTCTAAATGGAACTATAGAGTAAGAGATACAGATATGGAGCTCAGAAGAGTGATCTGGGCTAGCGATAGATGGTATTTCGAGTCTTGTGGTGAGGGGAGTTTGTCAGTTCAGCCCCGGAAAGAGAAAAGTAGAATGAAAAGAAAACGAAACCTATATATGGTTTGTCACACATAATGGTAAATTAACTAGTAGGCCTATAAAGTGTTAAACTTGTAGGATGTATTTAAACTACATTTTAAACTTAAATTTGTTAGACAACATATTATTTTGATGTGTAGAAAAGTTTTCTTTATTTAGAGACTATTTATGAAGCCACTTATGAGTATGGCACTGTGCAATTAATGTGCAGTCTGAAATAATTTAAACAAGCAGAAGTGTGTAACTTCTGTCAGATTAAAATCTTCCTACTCCTGTTCACACATAGAATTACAAAGCTGGAAGGGATATAGTAAGTTTATGTATTCTGACCCTTGTCTCTTGCCTGGATTGCTTGCATAATACTTCTGACAAGTGATGATTGGCCTTTTGATTGAACACCTACAATGAAAGTAAACACTCATATTCTTAAAGAAGTTCATACAATTTTGTTGTTGTTCTTTAGTCATAAGTTGTGTCTGACTTTTTGCAACCTCACGGACTGCAGCATACTAGGCTCCCCTGTCCTCTACTATTCTAGGAGTTTGCTCAAATTCATGTCCATTGAGCTGGTAATGCTACCCAACCATCTGTTGCCTCCTTCTCCTCCTACCCTCAATCTTTCCCAGCATCAAGGTCTTTTCCAATGAATCAGCTGTTTGCATCAGGTGGCCAAAGAATTGGAGCTTCAGCTTCGGCGTCAGTCCTTCCAATGAACACCTAGGACCGATCTCCTTTAGGATGGACTGGCTGGATCTCTTTGCAGTCCAAGGGACTCTGATGAGTCTTCTCCAACACCACAGTTCAAAAGCATCAATTCTTTGGTGCTCAACCTTCTTTATGGTCCAATTTTCACATCTGTACATCTGACTACTGGAAAAACCATAGCTTTGACTATATGGACCTTTGTTGACAAAGTGATGTCTCGACTTCTGAATACACTCTCTAGGTTTGTCATAGGTTTCCTTCCAAGAAGCAAACACCTTTTAATTTCATGGCTGTCATTACTGTCCCAGTGATTTTGGGTGCAATTTCCTACTTCTGGGGATCTTCCTTCCCCAGGGATCTAACCCTTATCTCTTGTGTCTCCTGCCCTGGCAGGCAAATTCTTTACCAGTATTGCCATCTGGGAAGCCCCTCATACAATTTTATGTGACTTTAGTTGCTTCTGAAAGTTTCCCTCATAGTGAACTGAAACATTCTTCCTTGTATCTTCCAACCATGATTCTTATTTTGCTTTAAAGGGCCATCTAGAATATAAAACTTTCAAATATTTAATGATCAACTAGTGTGAATTTTCTGGTACAGTGTCAGAACTTCAGGGTCCAGTGTGGCAGATTTCTGAGTTCTCAGCTCCGTTCTATCATCATTTTCTCTAAAACTGACTGAACCCCAGTATTCTGGACATGATCCAACCAGTGAAAATTGAGTTTCATTATGGTCCATCTTGTTTGGACACTGAATTTCCATTTAGGTAGCCTAAGATAACTTTGACTGTGTTGGGGGGAGTTGTTATATTACAGTATTATCTCCTGGAGCTTGAAATCTACTAAAATCCTTTTATGTACCAGCTGCTAATCAGGCCTGCTCTCTTCAGAACAGGTACATTTGAGTTTTTAAATTTAATTACAGGGCCTGGCTGTTATCCTGTGAAATTTCCTCTTGTTAATTTGGCCAACCTTTAGAGCTTGTCAAGGATATTTTAGAGCTGAGTTTTGTCCTTAGTACATTAGCTGGTATTACCTATGATTTTGTAAGCAAAGCTGACATTTTTTATGCTAGCCATTTCACATGCACTCTTTCACCTGGTGCTTCTGACACCAGGTGTAGTGTTGATGGCAGATTTTTTTTTCAGTCCCTGGAGGCAGCGTAGCACGTGGTGGAGAGGAAAGAGGGACATGAAGTTGAGGTCAATCACATGAGCTCTGCGGTCTGAGCGTTTCAACACTCTCTGGGCTTGTCTTTCCTTATTTCTAAAACAGGGATCATAATAAGTGCCTTGTGAATTTGTTCTGAGCACAAAATGAAATAATTCCCATAAATCACTCACCACAGCTCATGAACAAAGTACATTTTCAATAAATGTTAGCTTTTGGTTTTATAGTAATTCCTTTCCAGCAAGGGGACTGAGGTCTGGCAGGTTTAACTCACTTTCTCAAGGTCACAAGTTGATCAGAGAATGAATCAGGGCTGAGTCCACAGGTGCTAGAATCAGAAATCACGGAATTCTAACTTTGGGCTTGACACGTGCTGATTGTTGGTCAATTCATGACCTTGGATTAGTGATTTAAACCCATCAACCTTCAGTTTTTTCACCATAAAGTGGAGAATTTAGTGTCCCCATCAAAGGTTGTTCAGTTCAGTTCCGTCGCTCAGTCGTGTCCGACTCTTTGCGACCCCATGAATCGCAGCACACCAGGCCTCCCTGTTCATCACCATCTCCTGGAGTTCAGAGAATTCAATTAATAATATGAACAAAATCCATAATGTTTAACTCCTCAAACAATAATTCTCTTTACCATCTATCTCAACCTACCTCTTGGTTACCCAGACCCATTAGGTTTAAATTAAACAAGATAGGAAAAGCACATAGCCTACAGTATGGAACATAGAATGCATTCACTAAATAAGAAGTAATTTTAAACAACTTACACCTATGGGATTTGAGGAAATCAGAAATATATTTCTGAATGTTTTTCCTAGGGTTTAATTAACATAAAGGTATAATTTCCAAGTGATTTTAGCTTTTGTTTAAATTGTTTTCAATTTTAAGATATGCAGCAGCAATCTGAGACAGTAGAATCAAGTGACATTCAGACTATATAAAACCCTTAGAAATTGAGGAAAGGCAAGGTGCCAAGTTGCCTGTTATAGTCAGAAAAGATTTTTGACAGAAGTTCTACTCAGGATGAACTGTAAAACATGGGTAACATTTGAAAAATTTTATCAGAAGAGAAATACATAAGAGCTAAGAGAACTGTTCTACCTCCAACATGGAGAGGCAGTCACCAAATTATGTATGAGTGGTGGGGAGAAACAGACCTGAGAGACAATTTGAACTTATTGATTTACATACATACCTGAGAAAGACTTACTTGAATAGATTTTTAGCTAAAATAAAACAGAGCTACATTTCCACACAGAGTCATTTGCACATGCCATTCAGTCTGTTTCAGACTGAACTTTGCTAGGCAGAGAGGGCCAGTTACTTTCTCAGGCATTGAGCTCATGTGGAGATAAGGTGGAATGGACCATCACACTGTGTTTAATGACTGTTTAATATGTACCATCCTGTGTGCACACTTAATCCTCACAAGAACCCTATATTGAGGAAGGTACAATTATTGTGTTCATTTGACATGTGAGGAAACAGGTTCAGAGAGATTAAATAATTTACTGGAGGCCACATGATGAGTCAGTGATGGAGCTGAGCTTGACTGGGAGAGTTAGGTTCAAGAAATTTTGCTCTCATAAGTGTGTGTGTGTGTGTGTGTGTGTGTGTGTATGTATATATGAAAGAATCTCATCTCATAAATGGCCACAATTAACAGTCACACACACTGATGCTAAGCAAAGAATTTTCACCTCTAGAGAAAGCATTTTTCAGAAATGTCACTTACATTCCATTAAATATTCCTAACTGAATTTCAAACTCAACATGGGATGAATAACAGAATTATACATCTCACTGGCACTCAAAGAAAGTGAAATTGTTAGTTGCTCAGTCATGTCGGACCACAACCAAAATTTACAGTATGATTTGAAACAAGTCCATGTTTGAAAAAGCTTTTGTTAAAGATAATTCCATGAAAGGAGAGGATAAAGAATGAGATGACAAGAAATAAATATTTGGTTATATATATATATATACATATACGTATAATATGGGCTTCCCTGGTGGCTCAGAGGTTAAAGCGTCTGCCTGCAATGAGGGAGACCTGCCTGGGTTCGATCCCTGGGTCCGATCCCTGGGTCGGGAAGATCCTCTGGAGAAGGAAATGGCAACCCACTCCAGTACTCTTGCCTGGAGAATCCCATGGAGGGAGGAGCCTGGTAGGCTACAGTCCATGGGGTTTCAAAGAGTTGGACACGACTGAGCGACAACTACTACTACTACTACTACTATATATATATATATATATATGTAAGATTTTGAGACAAGGTAGAATGAGAGGGATCACCTACACTATGTTTAATGACTGTTTACTACATAGCATCCTCTGTGCACACTTAGTCCTCACAAGAAACCTCTCAGGAAGGGTATACATTATATAAACATATCACGCATGCATGTGTGCCAAGTTGCTCCTGTCATGTTTGAAGCTTTGCATCCCACCGACTGCAGCCCGCCAGGCTCCTCTGTTCATGGGATTCTCCAGGCAAGAGTACTGCAGTGGGTTGCCATGCCCTCCTCATGTATATATCACTTCCCTGTATAATTATGGCAGATTTGCATTGTTGTACGGCAGAAACAAACACAACAGTGTAAAGCAGTTTTCCTCCAATTAAAAAACAAATAAAAAAGAAATACTTAGCCTTAATAAACAATGAAATATAGACCTATTAATCTTTAATTTTAAAATATGATTTAAATAAAGCTGTTTATAGTTATTTTCTCTTGCAATAAACATGTTGGCTTTTAAGAAACTTTTTATATACATTTATAAAATACTGAAAACCAATCAGATCAGAAATGAGCACATTACAACTCAACTTTTTTATGAAGAAAATAATGCTAAAGACCAAAACTGATGTCATCATTGAAATTAACAGCTTTCTATAACAATAGAATGGGAAAGACTAGAGATCTCTTCAAGAAAATTAGAGATATCAAGGGAACATTTCATGCAAAGATGGGCACAATAAAGGACAGAAATGGTCTGGACCTAACAGAAGCAGAAGATATTAAGAAGAGGTGGCAAGAATACACAGAAGAACTATACAATAAAGATCTTCATGACCAAAATAACAACAATGGTGTGATCACTCACCTAGAGCCAGACATCCTGGAATGTGAAGTCAAGTGGGCCTTAGGAAGCATCACTATGAACAAAGCTGGTGGAGATAATGGAATTCCAGTTGAGCTATTTCAAATCCTAAAAGATGATACTGTGAAAGTGCTACACTCAATATGCCAGCAAAGTTGGAAAACTCAGCAGTGACCACAGGACTGGAAAAGGTCACTGTTCCAATCCCTAAGAAAGGCAATGCCAAAGAATGTTCAAACTACCACACAGTTACATTCATCTCACACGCTAGCAAAGTAATGCTCAAAATTCTCCAATCCGGACTTCAACAATATGTAAACTGTGAATATCCAGATGTTAAAGCTGGATTTAGAAAAGGCAGAGGAACCAGAGATCAAATTGCCAATATCCACTGGATCATCAAAATAGCAAGAGTTCCAGAAAAATATTTACTTCTGCTTTATTGACTATGCCAAAGCCTTTGACTGTGTGGATCACAACAAATTGTGAAAAATTCTGAAAGAGATGGGCATACCAGACCACCTAACCTTCCTCCTGAGAAATCTGTATGCAGGTCAAGAAGCAACAGTTAGAACTGGATATGGAACAACAGACTAGTTCCAAATTGGGAAAGGAATACGTCAAGGCTGTATATTGTCACCATGCTTATTTAACTTATATGCAGAGTACATCATGTGAAATGCCAGGCTGGATGAAGCTCAAACTAGAATCAAGACTTCCAGGAGAAATAACAATAACCTCAGATGTGCAGATGACAGCACCCTTATGGCATAAAGTGAAGAACCAAGGAGTCTCTTGATGAAAGGGAAAGAGGAGAGTGAAAAAGTTGGCTTAAAGCTCAACATTCAGAGAACTAAGATCATAGCATCTGGTCCCATCACTTCATGGCAAATAGATGGGGAAACAATGGAAACAGTGAGAGACTTTATTTTTTGGGGCTCCAAAATCACTGCAGATTGTGATTGTAGCCATGAAATTAAAAGATGCTTGCTCCTTGGAAGAAAAGCTATAATCAACCTAGACAGCATATTAAAAAGCAGAGTCATTGCTTTGCTGACAAAATCTGTCTAGTCAAAGCTATGGTTTTTCCAGTAGTCAGGTATGGATGTGAGAGTTGGGCTATAAAGAAAGCTGAGTGCCAAAGAATTGATGCTTTTGAATTGTGGTGTTGGAGAAGACCCTTGAGAGTGCCTTGGACTGCAAGGAGATCCAACTGTTCAATCCTCAAGGAAATCAGTCCTGGATATTCATTGGAAGGATTGATCCTGAAGCTGAAACTCCAATGCTTTGGTCACCTGATGGGAAGAACTGACTCATTAGAAAAGATCCTGAGGCTGGGAAAGATTGGAGGTGGGAGGAGAAGGGGACAACAGAGGATGAGATGGTTGGATGGCATCACCAACTCGATGGACACGAGTCTGAGCAAGCCCCGGGAGTTGGTGATGGACAGGAAGGCTTGGCACGCTGCAGTCCACGGGGTCGCAAAGAGTGAGACACAACAGAGCAAGTGAACCGAACTATTTGTATCTTGAGTCACAATGGGAAAATTGAAAATTCTTATTATTTGTGTAAACCATGGAAGATTTTAAATGTGATGTTGTTTTGACAATGTTTTAAATTTGGGTCACATTTTTTTCTGATCAGAATTTTTATCAAGACATTGAGTTTTGGGATTTTGAAACTAGTTTGTCATAATATATTATGCCTAATCATAGTATTTCTTTTCTACGACTATTGTGAATGTGTAGATTTATGTTTAGGGGCAAGGGAATAATTTATTTATAAAATAATATTAAATCCAGTTTTAGCTGCCTATTTTAGACACTTAATACTTGCAGAAATCCATGTTATATTTACCACATGAAGTTTTTTTTCTTTTCTTTCTTTTTTTGAGAGTGACTCTCATTGTTAAGTTAATGTACCCTTAGGGTGCAAATTTTCGTGTTCTGATAAGCAAGTGATTATATTAAGGTGATGGTGAGGGGGAAGACAATCTTGATTCCATTGGGAATCTTGCTGCTGCTGCTGCTAAGTCGCGTCAGTCATGTCTGACTCTGTGCAGCCCCATAGACAGCAGCCCACCAGGCTCCCGGAA
Source organism: Redunca redunca (assembly GCA_006410935.1). Classification (NCBI taxonomy): domain Eukaryota; kingdom Metazoa; phylum Chordata; class Mammalia; order Artiodactyla; family Bovidae; genus Redunca; species Redunca redunca. The sequence goes on from SJYQ01002942.1 coordinate 590,828, forward strand.
AATCATTTTTCCTATACTGTTGAAGTTTCTTTTTGGTAAACAGTATTTTCCTAAAAGAAAAAGGGTGATGGAGAAATTGAGGGGTGTACATTTCTTCAAATGACCAGCATTATATTCTGGGTCTCTTGCAATGAACAGAGTGAAAACTATTCATTTTTCATTTTGAAGTAAAATACTTTCCAGAACCTTTAGTTTGTTCGTCCATTTGATCACTGTTTGTGGCTCCTGTTTTTTTTCTTTTTTTAAGTTTTAATACTTTCTGTAAAGATTTTGTAAATATGTCAGACACTAGAGACTCCGCTCTCAGAAATGTGATGGAAGAAAGACTCAGCCAGGAGCGCAAGAGGAGATATCATGGAGAGAAGGCAAGGTCTGAGGGACAGCTGGGGTTGCACAAGGGTCAGACTCTGACCCATTTGGGTTTGGTCTTAGTCTTTAATCCAATAGTGATGGTGTAATTCTTTCAACGTGAACTACTGAGTGGGCCTTTGGGACTTTTGCCAACTGTATCTGTCTGTTGTGTCAGTTCAGGGGACAGAGCATAAGACAGCAATAGATCAGAGCTGTGTTGCATTTTTCTGCACAATTTTCAAAGCTTTTCTATTTTATGGCTTAGAGATCTCCTCTGCGATGTAATTCAGTTCTCTCAGCTCTTGAGATCTGTTGAAAGTTCTGTGCTAATTTCCCTGTCTTCTCTTGTTCCCGACTGAGCTTTAGGCAGTATGATGAGCATTGGAGTCTGAGTTGTGAACCAGTCAATCAGAAGCTCGTGGACAGCCTATCATTAAGGTACCTTGAACAATAGCCTCTGAATGCTGGTAAAGTCTGTTCCAGTATATATTGTGTTGCTTAGTACCAGCTGTAATTTGACTTCAGAAAGCTATAGTTAAGGGAAAGATAAACTTTTCCCTAGAGCCAATTTTACTGCTCAATAATCACCACACAGTATCTGTCTTCAGGCAAAGGTAGTGGGACTGCAGACTGGCTTCCATTTCATCCCATGTGATGTAAAGTGGAAACCAACAAACTAGACAAGCAAACAGAATGCAAGCAAACTAAAATCTCTCTTTTCTCTGCACTATATTGAAGAGACACTAGGAACAAAAGTAACATTATCATCAATCCATATGAATAAAAAAATAAAGATTAAACTTTATTGATGGGATTAGCACTTTGGTTTGTAATATTGTCTTTCTCCCTCCTGTGAAAAATTGCTGCATTAGCATTCTGGATGCACAAAAATGGCATACTAATTTTATTGGTCCATGGAAACCTGGGACATATAAGGAGTTCACAATGCATTTACTAATCTATAACACCTTAAACTTTTTACAAGGAGCTGGATAATTAGCAATCATGTAGTGAAGTACACAGTAGTAGTTTCTCCTTGAAACTGAATTACTTTAAGAATGTATTAATACTATAATCAAGAATCATTGATAATTAATTAAGGTAACAACTAAAGCTGTGAAGAAGTGTTTGTATACTTTTATCAGTTGGGATGCTCATTTTCTGCTGATTTGGGGCAAGATTTTGATGAAATAGCTAGTATTTAAGCTATAATTTGCCTGAAAAATGATCTATGTACATATGATAAACAGCTCTCACGTACAATTCTTATAAAGGATTCATAGAGTAAAAAGAACAAGAACAGCAAGTAAACTATACATTTTAATAGCACACTTTGAAAATAAAATGCACTTTATAACGATGATGTATATGCACTGAAGAAAGCATGATCTATAAAAGGACCAATTGATAAGCTGGACTTCATCAAAATGAGAAGCTTTTTCTCTTCAAAAGAGATTGTAATAGCATGCCATGACAAACTACATGCTGGGAGAAAATATTGGCAAATGTTATATCTGATAAAGGACTTGTACCCAGAATACATAATGAACACTCGGTTCTTAGCAATAAGAAAACAACAAAAAAATTAATTAAAAAAGAAATGGATTTGAAAAGATACTTCACAAGATAAACAGTTTGCAAATAACCACACAAAAAGATGCTCAACATCATTAGTCATTAGGGAAGTACAAATTAAAATTCCCAAAGAGATACCACTTTATCCATTAGAATAGAAACAATTAAAAAGATTAACCTTACCAAGTGACTAGATTCCCCTTGGAGTTTAAATACATTGGTAAAAATAACACATGCCTATTTATGGCAGCCTTTCTCAGAGAATCTGGAAAGTTAACTTGCAGAAGAAATCAGGAGAATCAAAGTTGCTTTGAAAATTAAATTCAGTCACAGACAGAATACCTTGAAACTGCTTATGTATCATAGTATTCTTTCCTGGAAAATGGTGTGGATAGAGGAGTCTAGTGGGCCACAGTCCACAGGGTCACAAAAGAGCCTGACACAACTTAGTACAGCAGAGCGCAGTGGTTGCTCACAAGATTATTTGTTAAATTCCTTCCAAATGATACATTAATTGTTTGGAGACTTTCCAACTGAGTGGAGTTAACATGGAGCTTTACATTTCCAAGGTATCTGTACCTCTTCATATTGGAGGCAGTGAAATATAAAACAGAGATTCTATTCACTGAGGCCCCTCTAAGTCAAAACTCTCAGGCTGTAATTAAGTTCTATTCTGTTGTTAAAACTAATGAATGAAGAAAGCTAGTATCCAGTCACCTACGTACAATGAATACCCCTCATCTAAGCTTGTTTCATTTACTTGACCCTAAATAGGGAAACGACCTAAAAGTCCATCAGCGGCAGAATGGGTAAAGAAGTCATGGGACATATACAATGAGATATTACTCAGCCATAGAAGGACCAAAACCGGATCATCTGTGGAGCTGGTGCTGGACCTAGAGACTGAGTGATGTAAGTCAGATAGAGACACATACTGTGTGTTGACACGTATATGCAGAGTCTAGAAAAATGGTAGAGATGATTATACTTGCAAAGCAGAAGTAGAGGCACAGATGTAGAGAACAAACATATGGATACCAACCGGGGAAGGGGCTGATGGGATGAACTAGGAGATTGGGACTGACATATATACATTACCATGTATAAAATACACCAGCTAATGAGAACCTATATGTATAGAACAGCGAACTCTGCTCAATGCCCTGTTATGACCTAAATGGGGTGGAAATCCAAAAAAGAGGAGATATACGAACATGTATATCTGATTCACTTTTCTGTACAGCAAAAACTAACACAACACTGTAAAGCAACTATGCTCCAATAAAAATTAATTAAAAAATACAGTGCAGGATCATCATTATCGGAGAAACAAAGGGGGGGGGGCTATAGCTAGTTAGATAACCAAAGGGAACAATTATTTTGTTGCAGGCGTGATGCTATTTCAGCTGCTACTGACTATGGTTCACACACTTGTACTGAAATATCAGCATCTGGACAACAGAGGAAAAGCCATTTGGACTTGCTGATGGCAGAATGGCAGATCCCAAAGGGCAATGGGGGCTTCTTTTAGCATCATTTGTGATTTTGAATAAAGTAAGCTTCACTATTGGGAAAAAAACTTACATGTATGGAAAAAAGATATTGTTGGTTAAGATCTGTATTGCATTTACAATTTGGAACAAGGAATGAATGATAATTTGTAATGTGCTTTTGCTTACGTGCCAACTCCCTGGAGTTTATCCTAACACATAATTTGTAGCACAATACTGTCTGAAACTGAAGGGCTGGTTAATAATAAGTAGAATAAGAATACAGTAAGTCCTTCCTGAGATAATTTTAAAATACTGGAAGAAGTCTAATTATATATATGAAAAATTTAAGTGCAATTTTTTTCTTTTAACCTTATACCTTTGACAGAAGAATAAATAAGTTACTGATGAAATAAGAGGTCCTTGAACACTGAAAATTAACACACACTCACTCTCTCTCTAGAAGGCAGCACCTTCTCCCACTCTTTCTATTCTTTTTATTGCTGAAACAGGGTCTTTGTATAAATTAAAAAAAAAACATCATGGGGTTGAGGTCTTTTAGTGCAAATACAAAACAAGAGCAAATTTAATCTTTCCTAGCACTTGCTTTTTGCTAGATTATAATCAGAAAACACTTTTGGATAAAATTTTTGGAAGAGTGAGAATAATTATAGCAACTACTAATAATCTCTCCCCTAAAGTTAAATTATGGTACAAAAGAAGAACTTTACATATGCCAGTCATGGTTTTACATGATGCATCTAAAAGTTATTGGATTATATCTAATTACTAGTTATAGGACTGCAGGGTGCTTTTGGCAGTCAAGAGTTATATTTGCAAAAATAGATGAACAGTCTCATTACCTGAAAGATACTTAGTTTGATTATGCTAATCTTTTCTAAAATAAGTTCAGAAAGCGTCATGTCTTGAAACATGGCAAAAACTGCAATTCAACAGCATTGTATGAGGATCAAACAAAATCTTCTCCAAGTTTATCCCTTTCTACCTCTTACGTGAAATTGCTGTTATATCTAGACCTGGCTGCTTGTCAGCATGCCTGTCCTACTACTTCTAAAGCAACCCAAACTCTGTCTCTAACATTCTTCCCTCATGACCCTACCCTTCTCTTCATCATGAATCCGTTGCTTTGCCCTGATGCCTGCCCTCCTCATTTTCAGAATAACTTCTCTCTCCAAATCTCCTTCTCTGCTTCTTCATGTCCAAGTCATAGGTCTTCTGAAAAACTATCCCAGTGATTTCTTTGTTCTCTTCGTTCCACAGCACATATTGTTTGTATCATAGTTTTGGGGCAATTGATTTAATGTAGTGTCCGTATATTTTTGTTAGTAAGCTAACTAAAAGCCCCTATAGTTCAAGAGCCTTGAGGCATCAAGATGGTTTTGTGTATATAGTTTCATTTCAACTATGGATAGAAAATGCATAAAAAATAAATTTTAGTAAAAAAATAATGATTGATTTCATTTTTGTGCATCTATGTGTGTGTATAAAACACACACACACATATATACATATATATATAGTTTTCTATAATGAGCATGCATATTCAGAGGAAAAAGGAAAAGAAAACATGAAAGAAATATGAAGAAAAAAGGGAGTCTCCTTGGACAAAGTCTAAAAACTATGTTATGCTATTTTATAAAATAGGCAGTATGAAAGCAGAAGTGTTAGTCACTCAGAACTCTTTGCGACCCCATGGACTTTAGCCTGGCAGGCTCCTCTGTCCATGGAATTCTCCAGGCAAGAATACTAGAGTGAGCTGCCATTCCCTTCTCCAGGGGATCTTCCCAACACAGGGATCTAATGGGCGTCTCCCTCATTTTGTGCAGATTCTTTACCATCTGAGCCACCAAGGAAGCCCAGGCAGTAGACTTCATTTAAACAATTAATTTAAAGCAAAAATGAATTTAAAAAAAATGAATTTTCATTTTTACTTCATTTTCAGTTTAGATATTTTCATTAATATTATTTCACCTAAGTGAATTTAGGAAGTAAAATTTCTACACGTTTTTTCCGTACCTGTGAGTAGCTGGATAGAAAGCAGGCTATTTTAATCCCACATGCAGACTGAAGCGTAGAGAAGCCTGAAATCCAGTCTCTGATAGTTCCTCCCTATGTAATGGGTAAGGGGTGAGAACCTCTGTCAGAGCATATTAACGAATCTTTGGAGGCGTGTAAGGACAACTCTGGAAAAGAGTAGGAGGTCAAATGCAAATTATTCTGTATAAGGAAGTGAGAAGGTGGAGCTTTTGGAAGGGAATCCAGAAAACAGGAATCTGGAGGCTCCATTGCTGGAATCAACAATAATCTGTGTGCCTCCTATGGGCAGACACTGGTCTATGCGACTCTCTATGACTCCCTGGACTGCAGCCACCAGGCTGCCCTGTCCCTGGGGTTCTCGAGGCAAGAACACTGGAGTGGGTTGCCTTTCCCTTCTCCAGGGGATCTTCCCCACCCAGAGGATCGAATCCATGTCTCGTGTGTTGCAGCTGCAGGCAGATTCTTTATGTCTGAGCCACCAGGGAAGCCCCTGGACAACCAGGGAATCCCCCTGGCCCATTTCCTTAAACCCAGGATAGAACTGCCAAACCTTCCGATGCCCATGGACCCCCTCTTTGGACTTGCTGGAGTTGAGTCCATCACATGGCTCCTTAGGGCCTTGGCACAGTTTCGTCTTTCCATTCCTAGCCTCTGGCTCCTCCCTGGTTGCATGTCAATTAGTCTCTTCCCCAGAGAAGCTTCCTCTGCCTTCCCCAGGTTAGATCTCCCCGTTTCAGTGCTCTCACAGTCTCACAGCCCCGGACCCACCGAGCCCCCTGAAGCAGCTTGCTCTGCAAGGGCTTGGTTTCTGTGCTGGAGGTTAAGTTTTAATTGTTCACTGACAGCTTTATCTTGCTCACCTTTGTATCCTCGGAGCCCAGTCTAGTTACCAGCAGGAGGGTAATTGAGCAGACAGCAGTTTCTGAGCATCCGGAGACCAGCTAGAGTGACAAACTCCAGGCTGTGTTCAGAATTTACCTGCTTTTCCATGACCAAGGAGCATTGTGTCTGGAGGGGGTGGAGAGGGGCTGGGGCTGGG
>SJYQ01002942.1:597350-611621 GCA_006410935.1 Redunca redunca
GGGGAGGGATGGGGTGTGGGGGGTTGGGTGGAGGGGAAGAGTCTCTCGCGGCTGAGATGCCTCCACTCTTCTGAGACTCCTCCTTATTGTTCCAGGTTGCACGTTTCTCTCTAGCTTGTCTGGGCCCAGGATGGGACCTTGGGTGCAATCCATTTGTAAATCTTAGATCAAAAAAAATCCACATGATGTCCACAGAGAAATAAAAACCAGATAGCCACTGTGGGCCAGCAGCTCTGCAAGAGTGTCCAGCAGGGCCCTGGGGACGCTAACTGCCTTGCTTGTACAATCCCTAGGGCAAGGGAAATCAGTGTTTGCCTGTGATTAACTGGCAAACAATTTGAGATTGTTCGTGTGTGGGCAAAATTGCTTGTATTTTGGGAAGGCCTAGAGTTGTGTGATCTATCAGCTTCCTCCACCTCCTCTCTCTTCCCAAACTTCGTCACTCCGCTTGACACGAGCTGTGCAGTTTCCGCTTCAACATTCCGACTTCCAGGTCGTCCAGCGCTTCCGCCTTCTCACAATTCATCCTGGCCGGGATGCCAGGGTTCAGTGACACCTGGCTTCGGTTTGTGTTTTAGATTTATTCATTTGTGTCAGCCCAAATTGCTTCAGAATGTCTGTTGTCATTTTTATACAGGCTCTGGCCTTGGCGCTTGTCTGTTTTCTTACTAGAGACTCTGAAATCCTTGGGGATCTAAGAGGCAGAGTGAGGAAAAACCAATCGCAGAAAAGCTGCTTTAGCTGCGCAGTGAAGGGCCCTTGTCTGTGTGCCCGGCGAGCCCGCCTCGTCCACCTTTTCAGTTCTTCCTGAAGCCATGTTGTGCTCTAACTTGGAGGGCAGTACGTGCTGACGGAAAAATACATCTACGTCTATTCCTTTCTTCTTATCATCCCAGAAGTTTTAACAATCTGGGTGAAACTAGGATCGGGTTACCAGGGGATAATTTGGGTTGGTCTGTTTTTATTAAACACTAGCATCGGTGTTGCATCGATTCTATTTTATACATACTGTTCAGTTCAGTTCCGTTCAGTTGCTCAGTCGTGTCCGACTCTTTGTTAGTCCATGCCATTTAGGCCAATTAAGCTTACAAAATTTGAATTTGATTGGAATTATTTGATCTTGTGCGGAGAAATTGTCCTAGAGCTATTAACCTATAAGATAAATACAATTGGGAAAGTTACACGTTTCATTCTCTCTTTTTTTTTTTGGAAACAGATCACAAAATCAAATTTGAATAACAACTTTAAGAAATTACATGCTGTTTCTACTTGATGCTATACAAAAGCTTTGCCTCTTCTCCTTGTTGGCCACCTCTGTTGTCATGGTAACAGTTGCGATTTCACAGATTCAGCAGGGCCTTTGCTGAGTAGGAAGATAAGACCATTGTTTATGAGAATAATTATTTAGGAGCAGGTGATATTAACATAAAACTCATTGTCAAACTGGTTGGAAAAAGGACAAAGTAGAATATTATTATCACATGAGATCAGGGAAATTTTAGAGGAAATATAGCATAAATATATATACTTGATGTACAGAGCTTCTTTGTGTGCTTATTCAGTATAATTATGAAAATACATGGAATATAAACATGAGGTCATTGAAATTTAGCCCTGGAAAGGACTTTAGGAACAATCTAGTATAGCTATTAACTTGTTCTAATGCAAAAAAAAAAAAAAAAAGCNCTATTAACTTGTTCTAATGCAAAAAAAAAAAAAAGCACTGTTCCTCAGCAAACTGCATGTATAATTTCTTGTGGGAAATCAGTGAACCCTGGAAACATATTGGGATCAGGAGAAATGTGGAGTAATCAAAGTAGACATCATAAGGTTTCAAATTCACTTCTTTATTAATGAAATAAATATATTTTCTCATAATATCAAAGAAACTTCTGTTTGGAGTACAAGTTTTTATGGTAATGAGCCATTTCATCTAGAGAGGTGATCTCAGCAAAGTAATTGAGTTTTTAATGCAATTTTTTTCTTGTATATGTGAGATAACTAATTACTCACTACTGAAAATGAAGTTGAGCTAAATTATGTTATTCTTGAAGGTATAAGGAATGACTCTGAACTAAAGAGCAGTTGCTGATTGCCCTCAAAACTGCCTTATTCATCTTTAAAACTCATCTAATAACATTCTCCTATTGGAATTACTTGAAAATAAATGGACAAGATAAGGGTCTCTCAATTTCAAGAGAACTCAGGATTAGGTGAAGTGCTAATGAATAGTTGTGAACCAATAGAAGTCTGCCCACAGATTTAATAACATCCCTGAAATCCTGGAGGGCATCTCTCTTCTCACACTGTGATTATCATAAGGTTGAACTTTCAGTGACTTCCCCAAGGTTTAAACTTTGCCTTCTCTAACATTTATAAGACATTTTCAACGTACCAGGCACAGTTCAATTTGCCGATTTCTGAAAGTAAATGATATTTTCCTGTCAATTGCTGCTGTGGAATTCTATCAGCTGTGCCTTGGCCTTATTTCTAAGAACATTTCGTTTCATTCTAAATGTTCCTCTTACTGATAAGATGGGGCCAAATGGATGTACGGATCGTAGGATCAGATTCATTTTCCACATTCAATCATAGGACCCAATTTTTAGATATTGAAACCAGTAGGAAAGTGTCGACTTTGTGACTTGCTATATTATTTTGGATCAAAGATAACACTTAACCTAAAAGAAATGTTTTAAGTATGTGCAGTCATTGGTACTAAACTGAAATTTCATTGCAGAATGTTGAGGAGATGTGAGAAGCAGGAAAGATTTTGGACCATAGATTCACTGTGTAATGAAGGGGTTTGACTATTGTGGCAATTTTGATACAAATATTTAGTTGGTGGATGAATTAAAACTGACAACCCAGTTTAGCATAAACTTTCAAAGCCAGTCAATTTAAACAGCCTGGGACTACACATTAGTCATGAGCATGTCAATAATCATTATGATTAGCTCAGAGCACAGTTCTGATGGTTTTAAGCTGGTAAAAAGAAACAATTGTATTGGTCCATGCATGGGAACAATGCATGCACAAGAAGCAATAAAATGTTAGTGGTTAAATGGAGGAAATTTGGAGTCAGAAAGAAGGTTCTAATCCAAGCTTGGACTCTTGCCTGTTGTGAAACTAGGTAAGTTAAACTCCTTAGGCCTCTCAGTTTTGCTGCTATAAAGTGGTAATAATAATTTCTGACTCGTAAAGTGGAGTATCAATGTGTTAAAAAAAAAAGTAACTTACAATGTATAACAGGTACTCAACAGTACCTGTAATATCAGTAATAATAATGATTACTGCTTTGATAGGTTTAATGAATCTTTGTATGGTGGAAGTAAAATATTATGACTCATTTTCATTTTAATTAAAAATACTATTATTCTAGACAATTAAGTATTAATTCCTAAGTCCCAAGTATTTACCAGTTGGCGTTCCAGTAGGAGCCAGCTTCCGCATATCAGTGCCAAGTTCTAATCTACTCATCCCGTTAAGATTTCCTGAAGACTGCTTTCATGAGTCCATTCCTGTCTGTCATTAAAAACTGGTTGTCTCCACGCTGCCTGGGGATAAAAGACTTACTGTGTAATGACATGTGATTGGAGAACTAAATTTGATCTTTATCTCCAAATGTAAGGTCCATAGAAAGAATTACTGTTCTCTTTGCTGGAATTTACAATTGCTAAGGTACAAACTAGATGGATCCCCGTAAAAGAAAATGTCAGTTAATTCCTTTTTTGGATCTTCAATGCTTGTAGATATTCATGGAAATTCAGAAGGCAAAGATGTTTTCTTTGGGTACTTATGACTGTGAAATGAAGTGAAGGGGCTTCCCTGATAGCTCAGTTGGTAAAAAATCTACCTGCAATGCAGGAGATTGTGAGGAGAGGGCGATTTATTTATATATGTGAATAATACACATTTACACACAGAGACACACACTGTAAGTAGAGAATATATATGTGTAATTACATGCTGTCCTTGATAGTAATTGAATTAACTATAAAGACAAAACTTTACCAATCAGATATGTTTATAATTCTTACATTTTATAAATATTATTAAGTAATTCATGAATTACTTAATTTGGCTAAAGTATCTTATTTTGGTTAAAGTATTATAATTGATGCTATTTGGGGGAGCAAATTAGCACTAACATGCAGATGTCTGATGGCAAAGAATGTTCATTTTGAAAAGAGATGTAATTGAAATAATTGAACCTTTCATTATAGTTGCAATTTCCTTCTGTCTCTTTCTTTTTAGCAGTCACGATAGATTGCAGAATTAATTTCTTTTACAATCTGTAGCTTGATTAGATGTCCTTAAATATTCTAGAGAGAAAATGAAAAAAAAGAAACCCACCCAGTTTCTTGAAAGTCCTGACTTTTGGACATGGCTTTCTTCCTAGGTCAGCTTAGAGGAAAAGTTTTGTTGTTCAGTTGCTAAGTGGTGTCCAACTCTTTGGGACCCCATGGACTGCAGCATGTCAGGCTCTTCTGTTCCCCAGTATCTCCTGGAGTTTGCTCAAATTCATGTTCGTTAGTCAGAGATGCCTTCTCCTTCACCTCCTCCTGCCTTCAATCTTCTCCAACATCAGGGTCTTTTCCAGTGAGTCAGCTCTTTGCATTAGGTGGCCAAAGTATTGGAGCTTCAGTTTCAGCATCAGCCCTTCCAATGAGTATTCAGGGTTGATTTCTTTTAGGATTGACTGGTTTGACCTCCTTGTAGTCCAAGGGACTCTCAAGTGTCTTCTGCAGCACCACAATTCAAAAGCATCCTTTCTTTGGCGCTCAGCCTTTCTGATACAGCTCTCACATCTGTACATGACTACTGAAAAAACCATAGCTTTGACTATATGGACCTTTCTCAGTGAAGTGATGTCTCTGCTTTTTAATACACTTTCTTGGTTTGTCATAGCTTTTCTTCCAAGAAGCAAGCATCTTATAGTTGCGTGGCTATAGTCACTGTTCACAGTGATTTTGGAGCTCAAGAAAATAAAATTGTCATTGTTTCCACTTTTTCTCCATTTGCCATGAAGTGATGGGACCAGATGCTGTGATCTTAGTTTTTTGAATATTGAGTTTCAAGCCAGCTTTTTCACTCTCCTCTTTTGCCCCCAAGAGGATCTTTAATTCCTCTTCACATTCCTGCCATTAGAGTGGTATCATCTGCATATCTGAGGTTATTGATATTTCTACTGGCAATCTTGATTCCAGCTTGTGATTCATCCAGCAGGGGATTTCCCATGATGTACTTTGCATAGCAAGTTGAACAAGCAGGGTGACAATATATAGCCTTGTCGTACTCCTGTCCCAGTGTTGAGTCAGTCAGTTGTCCCACATCTGGTTCTAACTGTTGTTTCCTGCCTCACATACAGGTTTCTCAGGTCTGTTATTCCCATCTCTGTAAGAATTTTCCATGTTATCTATGTGATCTAATGTGATCTACGCAGTCAAAGGCTTTAGCATAGTCAATGAAGCAGAAGTAGATGTGTTTTTGGAATTCCTTTGCTTTCTCCATGATCCAACAAATGTTGGAAATTTGATCTCTGGTTCTTCTGCTTTTTCAGAACCCAGCTTGTATATCTGGAAGTTCTTTATTCTTGTATTGCTGAAACCTAGCTTGAAAGATTTTTGAGCATAACCTTGCTAGAATGTGAAATGACTGTAACTGCATGGTAGTTGGAACATTCTTTGGCATTTGAAAGAAAACTGACCTTTTCCAATCCTGTGGCCACTGCTGAGTTTTCCAAATTTTCTGAGATATTGAGTGCAGCACTTTAACAGCACCATCTTTTAGGATTTGAAATCGTTCAGCTGGAATTCCATCACCTCCACTATCTTTGTTCATAGTAATGCTTTCTAAGGCTCACTTTACTTAACACTCCAGGATGTCTGACTCTAGGTGAGCGACCACACAATCATGGTTATCCGGGTCATTAAGACTTTTTTTGTATAATTCCCTCTGTGTATTCTTGGCACCTCTTCTTAATCTTTTCTGCTTCTGTTAGATCTTTACTGTTTCTCTCCTCTATCATGCCCATCCTTGCATGAAATATTCTCTTGATATCTCCAATTTTTTTGGAAAAGGTAGGGATATGAGTTTAAATTGCTATTAGAGAAAAAAGCTTAGTCTATATTTTTGCAGGCACAGAATCAGAGATTATTTTGATCATCCTTCACAAGCCTGTATGCTCACATTCTGCAGGTTCCTGGACTGGCCATTTGGGTGTGGCTGTCATTAGCATTGTTTGGGACTTTCCCTTGGTGGCTCAGATGGTAAAGGACCTGCCTGCAGTGCAGGAGACCCAGGTTCAATCCCTGGCTTGGGAAGATCCCTGGAGAAGGGAATGGTTACCCACTCCAGTATTCTTGCCTGGAGAATTCCATGGACGGAGAAGCCTGGCTGGTTACAGTCCATAGAGTTGCAAAAAGTCGGACACGTCTGAATGACTAAGACTTTCACTTCACTCCCCCCTCAAGTCTCTAGCCACTTTTAATAGATGTGCATACAGATTTGTGGCTGTTAAATCGTAATCTCACAATTGCTGTTGGAGAACTTCACCATATGTCAGAACTTCCTTACTCTTCTCCTTTAGCTATGCCAAATTATTTTAAGAAACCAATCGGTGATTAATAGAACTGTTTAGAGAGACTTTAAGAAGAAAGGATTCTGTGTCTATGCATTTATCCTAAAGAAATACATGAAGCAAGAAACCAGAACTGAACCAGAGATCTCAGTGTCAGTTCTCACCTGAGTTCTGTCCTTCCTGCTTCAACTGCCTTATCTCTGTAATAATGCAAAAACTCTTCAGCTTGAAAGAAGGAAGATGAGAATCAGAAATGTACAGCATGCAACGGCCAGCATGCAGTTAGGACTTCAAGATGAAATCAGGCTAAACTTCTCTGGGAGAGATCACTTTTCATGACATGGTGCAGGTCTCCTTGTAGGCTGAAGAAATAGAAGAATGCAGAAGAAGGAGAGAGTCATTGCTTCTGTGAAGCTGTTGGCAACCATGGGAAGTGAGCTTCCTCTGAAGCAAGGGGTTCTGCAGCAGAAAAGAAAGGCAGCAATTCTGAAAAAAGCAGTGAGAGGGAGTCAAGAACAAAAAGAAGAAAGCAACAAATCTGAAGTAATTTAAATGTGATTTTGGGGAGTCTGCCTGCCTGTAATTCTTGCATATATAGCTGTAGTTAAGTAACAGGAAAGTAAAATAAAGAAAGAAACTAGGAGCCTATTATTAAACCCTTTTGAAAACTTTTTCTCTTACAGCATCATTTTTTGGGGGGATCTATATTTTCACTCTTTTTGTCATTAAATTCAAGAGTAGAGCTATGTGTGGATAATAATGCAATATCCTGACCCTGAACTTCAAACTGCAGATGAATTCTAAAGTGAGATGAGTTATTTTAACTAATGCATCACAGATTTAAACTCACATGTGATAATTCACAAGGAAAAAGTATTCATGATGTCCAGGCCTTTGCATAGTAGAAAAAGTCAGTGCAGGCTCATTCAGGTCATTTACTGGGATGTCTTCAAGGCCATTCATCCAGTCTAGAGAGAACTAACATTTGCTGAGTACCTAAGTGCTAGATGCTGTTGCAAGTACTAGTATTTTTGAACAACAACTCTATCAAGAAGGCTATGAAATCTTAACTGCAGAGAGGAGGAATTCAGTGTTTAGAGAAGCAAAGCATCTATGACAGATTGCACAATAATGGCAAATCCATATGGGCGTTACTGCAAATACCAGTGCTGTCCACTAGAGTATGCTGCCCTTCTAGCTGGGAAGCATTGTACAGGTGTAAATTGATGGGGTTGACAAGGCTATTGTAGATAATATTTGCCAATGCATCCCATTACAAGGGTTAGTGGTGTACCATCCTCTAATGTTAACATCATCTTGTTGTTGTTATTCAGTTGCTAAGTCATGTCCAACTCTTTGTGACTCCATGGACTATAGCACACCAGACCTCCCTGTCCCTCACTATCCCCTAGAGTTTGCCCAAGTTCATGTCCATTGAGTTGGTGATGCCATCCAACCATCTCATCCTCTGCCGCCCTCCTCTCCTTTTCCCTTCAATCTTTCCCAGCATTAGGGTCTTTTCTCATCCTAGTGGTGGTTTAGTCACAAAGTCATGTCCGACTCTTGTGACCCCATGGACTGTAGCCTGCCAGGCTCTTCTGTCCGTAGGATTCTCCTGGAGAGAATACTGGAGTGGGTTGCCATTTCCTTTTCCAGAGCATCTTCCCCAGCCAGAGACTGAACTCTGGTCTCCTGCACTGCTGGCTTCCCTGATAGCTCAGTTGGTAAAGAATCTGCCTGCAACACAGGAGACCCTGGTTCGATTCCTGGGTGGGGAAGACCCACTGGAGAAAGGATAGGCTACCCACTCCAGTATTCTTGGGCTTCCCTTGTGGCTCAGCTAGTAAAGAATCACTCTGCAATGTGGGTGACCTGAGTTTGATCCCTGGATTGGGTATTCTGGCCTGAAGAATTCCATGGACTGTAGAGTCCATGGGGTAGACACAACTGAGTGACTTTCACTTTCTCCTGCATTGCAGGGAGATTCTTTACCGACTGAGCCACTCCTACCTTAAAGCTTTCCTCATGTTCAGTTCAGTCACTCAGTCATGTCCAACTCTTTGTGACCCCATGGACCGCAGCACGCCAGGCCTCCCTCACGTTAATCACCTCCAAACCCAAGTAAATAAGACAATCCATGTCATTTTCCTAAGGGTCTTTGCTTTCTAGTACAAACAACACGCAGATTCGATTTTTTAAGTTGTAGACAACAGGATCCAGGCTAGTAATTTAAGTAGATTTATTAAGGAAGAAAAAAAGCTCAAGATGAATAAGTAGACTATAGGCTAAATGACAGTTACTTCCTGCTAGATGTCTCCTTGGTTTCTCCTTGCTCCGTTCTTTGCCCTGTAGTACCCCAGAACATGGACCTCCGTGAACAGCATTAGCTGGGCTTTTGCACCCTGGCTTCCAGTCAGGTTCAGCCAATAGGAGAATTCAGAGGGAAGTTGGGCATTTATTCCTCCTTATTCTTTTCTGCCATGTGGTGGTCTGGCAGTCGCTGCATTTCTTTAAGGTTGTATCTCTGTCAGGGGGCCCCTCCTCCCTGGCTATACTTTACTCTTTCCTTTATTGTCCCCTCACACTTAATGGCGATTACTGTCTGGTTGCTTAACCATTTTGTTTGGTTCCTTTAAATTCTCCTGAAACTCTGTATCAGTCATTTCATTAAGTTCTCTTCAGCCAAACTTTTCTGAGTATATTGACTCTTTCCTGTGGGGAGACTGATTGATACAGATTGAATTTCTGAAACTGACAGCACCATCTGCTAGCCCTGCAAAGACCAGCACCTCCAATTATGAAGGTGCCACTCCACTTGCCAGCTCCAAAAATGTGCCATGCCTTCCATGATCCGTAAGATGCTGAATGAGAGCTTCCTCTGAAGCCGGGGACTTCAGAACAATACCGACATGGCTATGATCCACATCCATGACAACCTCTTGTCCCATCTCTTCCTGTAACTTAGTTCTGAGTTAAAGTCATGCACAGATGCTGCTGATGGTGGGATTAAAACACCTATCATGGCTTAAGGAATAAAAGGGGGGATGGATACGTATCTTGGGATACATATATTTTCAAATGTGAATAAGGGTTCAGAAAATTTGGGACGTGTGTGAATGATGGTTTTACTTTTGTTATCACTCTTTTCCTCCTATCCTTAAGCTATCACATTCATTCAATGAAACCTACTTCTGTTTTCCCAGTGCTGCTTTCCCAATTTCTCTTTATTTTGTTCTATTGCTCAACCTTCTTCAACAGACTCATGGTAGAGATATTTTCTGTCCTTGGAAATACCCAAGGTCAGAGGATAGAGGCCCTGACAGGGAGGGCCATTTGGCAGTTAGAACAGATGTCCTTGACATGTAACCTGTAGGATACACTTCCTATTCCCATGTCTGACACTCCCACAGGCCCACTCCTACCCGCTCTTACCAATGTGCTGGTCATAATGTCATCTCGTTATCTTTCTCATGAGAGCATATCAGAATGCAAGTAAGTGAGAATAATCTTATGATGTCAGTAATATCACATGTGCTCTAATTTATTGTAAAACTATTTGAACTTTAATACTTTTAATTATTAGTATCTCCAGATAATTTTTGTCATTCCCAGTAACTGAAGTTGCCATCATGTTGCCAAATTCTATCACAACTACTTTTGGAAAATTCTTAGGAATGGGAACACCAGACCACCTTACCTGTCTCCTGAGAAAGCTGTATGCAGGTCAAGAAGCAACAGTTAGAATCAGACATGGAACAACTGACTGGTTCAAAATTGGGAAAGGAGTATGTCAAGGCTGTATATTGTCACCCTGCTTATTTAACTTGTATGCAGAGTGCATCATGCGAAATGCTGGGCTCAGTGAAGCACAAGCTGGAATCAAGATTGTCAGGAGAAATATCAATAACCTCAGATATGCAGATGACACAACCCTTATGGCAGAAAGCAGAGAGGAACTGAAGAGCTTCTTGATGAAAGTGAAAGAGGAGAGTGAAAAAGCTGGCTTAAAGCTCAACATTCAAAAAACTAAGGTCATGGCATCCAGTCCCATCACTTCAGGGCAAATAGATAGGAAAACAATGGAAACAGTGACAGACTTTATTTTCTTGGGCTCCAAAATCACTGCAGATTGTGACTGCAGGCATGAAATTAAAAGACACTTGCTCCCTAGAAGAAAAGCTATAACATATCAAGACAATGTATTAAAAAGCAGAGACATCACCTTTCCAACAAAGGTCCGAGTAGTCAAAGCTGTGATTTTTGCAGTAGTCACATATGAAAGTGAGAGCTGGACCATAAGGAAGGCTGAGTGCCAAAGAATGTTTACTTTCGAATTATGGTGCTGGAGAAGACTCTCTCTTAAGAATCCCTTGTAAGGAGATCAAAGCAGTCCATCCTAAAGGAAATCAATTCTGAATTTTCATTGGAAGGACTGATACTGAAGCTGAAGCTCCAACATTTTAGCCATTTGTTGTAAAGAGCTGACTCAGTGGGAAAGACCCTGATGAAGGGAACATCATGACCCTGATGAAAGATTGAAGGGAAAGGGAGAAGAGGATGACAGAGGATGAGAGGGTCAGATAGCATCTCTGACTCAGCACACAGAAATTTGAGCAAACTCCGAGAGATAGTGGAGGACAGAAGGGCCTAATATGATGCAGTCCATGGGGTCCCAAAGAGTCAGACATGAATTAGCAACTGAACAACAAAAAGAGTTCCAGACTACGCAGGTTTTAAGGTTTTAAAAATAATGTAAACATTTTTTCCCATCAATTCATTCTCAATATTGGCACAATCAATGTTGTAGCTTTTCGGTCTAAAAACTCATTACACATGAAAACATAGTAATACCATGCCTGCTATAATATACGATGTACAAAATCAATTTAGGCTGTTTACATGACAAAGTGGTTTTGGATTCACTCTCTTTCAAAGAGTGATTAGTGAGATATAAAATATGGTGTGTGTGTAGATATATATATATATATAAATAATATTATGTATGTAAATTATGATACTTCAGGGAACAATATGAATGAAAGAACTCAAATTTGCACAAGGGTTGTGCTCAATGAATGTTCAAATCCCAATAATCTATAAGTTTTATAAATTACTTTGGTTTTCTATGCTATCTGATTTTTAAAATGTCATCATTAAAAAAATGGCATTCTAATTTTAACCTCAAAGAAAGATGTATTTGTATCTATTTTTTGTAAATAAAAGCCTATGAAGACCATTACTAGAGTAAGGCTCTGGTCCAGATTAGATTCTAGTTCATGCTCCGCATGGTACCTTATACTTTATGTTTTTTAACACTTAACACAATCACAGTAACCTTCTTAAAGCCTCCTCCCCACTGCCTTAGGCCAGGGGGCGGGGAGTGTTTTAGTCCAGTTCACTCCTCTGTCCCCAGAAGATAGCACAGTGGCAGACACATGACTAATTCCTGTCAACACTTAATTGGAATAAACTGAATTGATCAGAAATAAGCCCTCATTAAGGAGAAGGCAATGGCACCCCACTCCAGTACTCTTGCCTGGATAATCCCATGGATGGAGGAGCCATGTGGGCTGCCGTCTATGGGGTCGCACAGAGTCAGACATGACTGAAGCGACTTAGCAGCAGTAGCAGCAGCAGCAAGTCCTCAATAAACACCTTGTGAATGATTAGAAGAATTATCAGAGAGGAAGAGCACAAGAGAGCTCCTAGTTTAATTAAAGCAGCATAAAACTCAGGTTCAAAATAGTAATTTCAGGAGCAGTTCTCTCAGGGTTTCTCTGGTGCTTCAGATGGTCAAGAATTTACCTGCAGTGTGGGAGAGCTGGGTTCTGTCCCTGGGCTGGGAAGATCCGCTGGAGAAGGGAATGGCCACCCACTCCAGTATTCTTGCCTGGAGAATTCTATCAACAGAGGAGCCTGGCCGGCTACAGTCTGGCATCGCAAAGAGTCAGACATGACTGAGCAACTAACACTTCTCACTTTCACTTCTCTCAGGGTTACTTGAGATGCTGCCTCCCAGGCTTAAGTTCGAAAAATTTCCACCAAATAAAACATAATTCAGTCTTTAAAACAAAACAAAACACTGTAATTTCAAATGATCTCTCACTGAAGGCCTTGCTGTCTTCTTTCCCTAACCTTCACTTTCATGGGACAAGTGCTCACTTGGCCTTCACCCTCTGTTTCTTATCCCACCTAAACTGGTGCTGGCTGGAAAAAAGTCTAGATCTTATTTCTGTGACTAATAAATTGGGTATTTAGAATCACAGAATTTAGTTAGGTTAATCATTAAAATTTTTTGCATCTCAATTTCCCTTATCAGAATGAGGAAATTGTGTCACATCTGTTTGTCATTTGTGGAGGGGAAATCGTCCACCACATGAGCTTAAATTGCTCAGCTTCTGTGGAGATCCATCTGGCAGGAAAGGTGCTAATTATAGAATTTCTCTGGGTTCTAGTCTCTCCATTTTCAAATGTAATAAGTTTAAAATTCACAGTTACAACTCAGATATGCAGGCATCTAATTTTATTTCTCTGCAAGTGAACTTGAGCGGTTCCTGAGACTTGTCTTGTGTAGCAGGATTGATCATCTGGCTCTTTAAAGACAATAGTCTTTCTGGTTTCCTCAGTTTCATCAGGTTATGTTAGTGTCTTTTGAGTAAATACTCAAGCTTTCAGAGCATCTCTTTTTCCTTTTCTTCTCCCTGCTGAATCTGGGGACGGGAATACCCTTGCTCACCCATACTGCATCCTGACTGAGCTTCACAGCATTAGGGGAGGAACCTGCTGCCCCCTGACCCTTTCTGGCCTCCAGTGAGGGGTCTCAGTTGCCAGTCATGTGCATCTCCTCCTCTGCCCCCGCTGGATCTGGGTCCCAGTATGCCTGTTGAACTGATGTTTGTTCTCAACACTGAAGGTGCACAGTGGTCCCTTCCCACTGGCTTTCCCATTCACATGGGTCTCAGATTGTGCGGTCAGTCCTCAGTTCAGTTCAGTTCAGTCTCTCAGTCGTGATTGACTCTTTGCGAACCCATGAAACACAGCATGCCAGGCTTCCCTGTCCATCACCAACTCCCGGAGTTTACCCAAACCCATGTCCATTGAGTTGGTGATGCCATCCAATCATCTCATCTTCTGTCATCCCCTTTTCCTCTTGCCCTCAATCTTTCCCAGCATCAGGGTCTTTTCAAATGAGTCAGCCCTTCACATCAGGTGGCCAAAATATTGGAGTTTCATCTTCAACATCAGTCCTTCCAAAGAACACCCAGGACTGATAATCTCCTTTAGGACTGGTTGGATCTCCTTGCAGTCCAAAGGACTCTTTTTTTTTTTTTTTTCTTTTAAAATTTTTATTTTAACTTTAGTTTACTTTGCATTACTGTATTGGTTTTGCCAAACATTGACATGAATTCACCACGAGTGCACAAACGTTCCCAAACATGAATCCCCTCCCACCTCCCACCCCATGCCATCCCTCTGGGTCCTCTCCTTGCACCAGTCCCAAGCATCCTGCATTCTGCATCTGACATCAACTGGCGATTCGTTTCTTACTTGATAGTATACATGTTGCAATGCCATTCTCCCATCTCATCCCACCCTCTCCCTCTCTCTCTCCCCCAGAGTCCAAAAGTTCTCTCTATAGATCTGAGTCTCTTTTGTTGTCTCGCATACAGGGTCATCATCCCCATCTT
>SJYQ01002942.1:625569-640447 GCA_006410935.1 Redunca redunca
TAAAATAAATTAAACTGTGGAAAAATATAAAATCTATAAGATGAATTTTAAGTGATATACATAGACACAACATTTATATCCTGATTTTAAATTGAATTTAATTTCATTTAATAATACTTCAAAAAGATTTTGGAAGTACAATTGAGAAACATGATCAGTCTCTGAACATATTATTTTTCTTTTAAGTCAAAGGTTTGGGTTTAGCAATGGTCTATTTACAGCCTTAGAAATTTGTCCAGCACTAGGATTGTGATGAAATTGAAAAGAAGGGTTAAAATTTGGTGAAAATTTCCACTTGTTTTCCTCATTTCTCCTTGACTTTCAAAAGATGAAAATTCCAAGTGGAAGAAACGAATGACTAATAGCTAGAGATATTCAGAAATATTATCAACACCTACACTTGGTAAAATTAAACTGTAATAGTCTCAAGCCTACTTTTTTGTCTTAAATGATGTGTGTATGTGCCTTGGTGACAGTATTAATAGGGACAGTCTTTCAGTTCTGATTCTGGTTGCATTTCAGGAAAGTAGAGACTAAATTGTCTAAGTATAGCATTGGAGGGTGGAAACTCAAATTTCATTGTAAAGTGTGTCCTTCATAGCAAATAGAACAAAATTATCATCCACTCTAATAAAACAATACTGTGAACATTTTGAGGGTTTATAAGGATGGCGGTATTAACTCTTATGTTTACATCCATCTTTCAAATTGGCTCTGCAATTGATTGCCTTTTCCTGCAGTTGTTCTGGGGTTTCCCAGGTGGCTCAGTGGTAAGTAAAGAACCCATCTGCCAATGCTGGAGACATAAGAAAACAGCTGGTTTGATCCCTGGGTAGAGAAGAGCCCCTGGAGGAGGGCATGCAAATCCACTCCCATATTTTTGCCTGAAGAATCCCACGGACAGAGAAGCCAGAAGGGCTATTGTCCACAGGGTCACAAAGAGTCAGACACAACTGATGCAACTTAGCACACACGCACATGCACAGTCGTTCTGATGGTTGCCAATCATTCCAAGTTAATTCCGTTATCAGGACCTTATACTTTAAAGGTTGAAACCAGACATATATCATTAAACAATCAGATAGTAGTAAAGCAAAAATGAAGGAGGGATGCAAAAAAGCACTTTAAATGTTGGTCAGTGGCATTGGTTTGGAATAGCTACAGAGATCATCAAGGAAGGCAGAGATCCTTATAGTGAGTGACCTTGGGTAGAATTTGAATCAGTAGAGAGAGAATTCCATGTGGGGTTGGGGAGGGAATAGACATGAATATTTATTTCCCTGTATAGGTGCTGTTGGTGTGTTAGGAGAGGAGAGAGAGGAGAGGTGAAGTCATATTGTGCTGACCTTGTAGGACTGCCTAAGCCTCCTGGACTTCATCTTATGGTCTTCAACTACCTGAAGGCCTCCACTGTCCTTGAAGTCTGTGCCTTAAAACTTATAGGATCTTAAGCAATACCTTAACCACTTCTAGAGCTTCACTAGTGACCCCTGGGTCAGGAAGGTCCCCTGGAGGAGGGAATGGCTACCTACTCCAGTATTCTTGGGGCTTCCCTGGTGGCTCATATGGTAAAGCCTGTACTTACTAGGGCCCCATATCTAAGATTTTGCATTTCTACCAGATTGTAAAACAACTTAAGTTATAAAAAAATATATCATTCTGGAAGTTAATGGTAAAATCTGGGAGCTTATTTTCTTGAAAAGCAAAAAATAGTTTGTAGTGTTCTTTGTCTATAAATAGTAATAATAACACAATAGATTGTTTTAAAATATATTATCTCATTTGATTCTCAACATAGACTTCTGAAGCAGGCAGGGCAAATATTAGTGTCTCTGGGAGTAAATTAAAATCCAGAATTACCAAGCAACTGTAGGGAAGAGTGGAAAAAGGACTCATGGTTTCTAATTGTGACAGTCAGTTGCTTCTGCAAGTGGTGTGTTAGCTGTATGTTATATGTAGCTCTGTCAGTTTGAGCCATACATATGCTTTCCTTCATCACAGAACTAGGATTATGCTTATTTCCTGGATTTTAAGGATTGCAGAAGAATAAATATTGATTAACATAAATGTAATAGTGTAAGTCTCTCTATTTAGGTCTCAATATTATAGCTGTTCTCATAAATAAATAATCTTTGAAAGAGAACTCTAAAGAAAAGTTTCTTGAAGCAAGTAATTTTTTCCAGAAAATAGAAAGAAAAGGTTTCTTTAGAAAAGCTGTCATAGATACCAAGACATCAGAAAGAGGCTTCAGAATAAGGAGTGCTATAAGTCAAGCAATGTGAGGATCCAAATCCAATTTTAGAAAGTGTTCTTACCTAAGATTAAAAAGGCATTTGCAAGGTAAGAAATATTTTGCAAAAGTCTTTTCCTTTGTTTGATGTTATACTTGGTTCAGGGAGAAAATTTTTGTTTCATCTCATGATTGATCTCACATATAACAGACTAGAATGTCATCCAAAGTAGTGTGATATAAAAGGTCTCTTCCCCTCAGTAGGAAGAGATATCCATAGAAATATACACAGACATATAAGCAGTTAATTTCTGGCTGCTTGGCTGTCATTTGTCTAGCTGTCTGTATCTGTCTGTCTATCTACTTACTTTTTCATTTTCACATATCTCTTTTGCACTGAAACTATCACAATCCATAAAAGGCAGTGCCAGAGAATTGGCATTTTAGATTTATAAAGTTATTTAAGTATACATATATATGTGTAAATATTCAAGATATTCATGGTATTAATATTATATTTTATCTTTTGTATTTGTGCAGACATTGCTATCAGCAGAAGACAGTTAGGTGGTACTAAAGCCACTGCCTTTGAAAGGCGGTGGATAGAGATTTTAATGGCATCTGATGAGGGTCATGGTAGGTGTGTGGATCACAACAAACTGTGGAAGATTCTTAAAGAGGTAGGAATGCCAGACCACCTTACCTGTCTCATGAGAAACTTATATTTGGGTCAAAAAGCAACAATTAAAACCAGACATGGAACAACAGGCTTCTTCAAAATTGGGAAAAGAATATGTCAAGGTTGTTATATTGTCACCCTGCTTATATAACTGATCTGCAGAGTACATCATGCAAAATGCTGGGCTGGATGAATCACAAGATGGAATCAAGATTGCTGGGAGAAATACGATACCACTCTAATGAGAGAAAGTGAAGAGGAACTAAAGAGCTTCTTGATAAAGGTGAAAGAAGAGAGTGAAAAAGCTGGCTTGAAATTCAACATTCAAAAAAGTAAAATTATAGCATCTGGTCCCATCATCTTTGGATAAAGAAATGATGACCCACTCCAGTATTCTTACCTGGAGAATTCAGCGGACAGAGGAGCCTGGCAGGCTGCAGTCCATGGGGTCACAGAGAGTCGGACACGACTGAGCCTCTATCATTCACTCCCATCATCTCATGGAAAATAGCAGGGGAAAAAGTGGAAGCAGTGACATATTTTATTTTCTTGGGCTCCTCCAAAATCACTGTGGATGGTGACTGCAGCCATGAAATTGAAGGACGCTTGCTCTTTGGAAGAAAAGCTATGACAAAACTAGACAGCATATTAAAAAGCAGAGACACCACTTTGCTGACAAAGGTCCATATGGCAGCTATGTTTTTTTTTTTTTTTCCCAGTAGTCATGTATGGATGTGAGAGTTGAACTATAAAGAAGGCTGAGTGCTGAAGAATTGATGTTTTTAAATTGTGGTGTTGGAAAAGACTCTTGAGAGTACCTTAAACTGCAACGAGATTAAAGAAGTCATTACTAAAGGAAATCAACCCTGAATACTCCTTGGTAGGATTGATGCTAAAGCTGAAGCTCCAATACTTTGGCCACCTGATGCAAAGAACTGACTCATTGGAAAAGACCCTGATGCTGAGAAAGATTGAGGGCAGGAGGGAAAGGGGGTGACAGAGGATGAAACAGATAGCATCACCAATTCAATGGACATAAATCTGAGCAAATTTTGGGAGACAATGGGAACAGAGAGGCCTGACATGCTGTAGTCCGTGGGGTCACAAAGAGTGAGACAGGGCTTAGCAACAACAACAAAATGGTAGGGGTGTGTGTGTGTGTGTGTGTGTGTGTGTGTGTGTGTGTGAGATTAAATCACATGGACAACTGGAGAAGGGCATGGAAGCACTGTGGGGGAAGAAAGACAGCAAAATGGAACAGCTGGGAAAAAAGTAATTTGATTTCATCTTTTCATTAAGATTTGTGAGGATTATCTTTTCATTAAGATTGGTACTGCTTCTAATGTTTTCCATAAGGATGATCCGACAGCCATTATTAATAACCAGGTCTTTTTGGTGTAGTCCTGTATTGAATGACTAGATACTTGATGAGCTTCAATTAATCAGACATACTTATATATCATCCTTTCTGTTTGT
This sequence comes from Redunca redunca, assembly GCA_006410935.1. NCBI lineage: Eukaryota > Metazoa > Chordata > Mammalia > Artiodactyla > Bovidae > Redunca > Redunca redunca. Next base: position 629,955 of record SJYQ01002942.1, read on the forward strand.
GATGGATGTTTAAATATAAACAAGGTCTCTCTAGCCTGAGAACTTAGCCACATCACTGTAAGTGGGTGTGATTTGATTTAAGAAAAATATGGAGACGTCTATTAATTATTGGAAAAAAAATGGAGTGCATAATTGACTTTCTAATCTTAGCCATAAGAAAATTTGAGGAAAGATATTGCTGTATGAGAAAAGAGATGATTTGTGGAGAAAGAACTGAAAGTTTTCTTCTTCTCCAGGAAGATTATAACTGGTCCTTAAGTGGTCTATAAGTTTTACAGTGTGTCTCCTGACACTAATAAAGGCAACTTCTTTAGGGATTTTGAGAGAAATATGTATCTTTATTTCCTATTTTGTCCCCTTAAGCTGTAACATAGCAGAACTTTTTGCCTCTAATGTTGCTCAATTTCACCTTAATATTACCCAAGTCCTATTTTAGCTCAGATTTCTTCAGAGTTATACAGCTATTAGTCAATCAAAGTGCATTTGCTTTTCAGTTTCATACAGAGACACATGGAGCTAAATGTTTTTCTAACCTGAAAAATATGAGTTTCCAAAGATGTGAATGTGATGTGAGGAGCTTGGCTTTGATAGGTGAGTTTTTTTGAGGCCTCATAAAAAACATACTTTATACTTGTGTATTGCTTTACAGTTTTCACAAAAAGATTGTCTCATGTACTGTCTAACTTTTCACTGGCATGAGAACTCTCTTACCTGAGAGTAATTACTTCTGTTTTACACCTGAGGAAACTGAAAATTAAAGAGCGCATGTGACATGCTAGTCACTGAGCTGAAAAGTGCTGGGAGTCACTCTGGGTCTTGTGGCTCCATGTCCCATGTTTTCTTGACAGACCTTTACTGGCTGACCCCCCCAATGCTTGTCAAGAGTGTGGTGGTAAAATATTTCTTTTCAGGTCAACATACTAATGTGATTCGTGAAGTTTACAAATACTAGGAAGTAAAATATTTCTCAGAGTTAAGAACTGGAGTCAAAGAACCACTTCTTTTGGTAGCGAAGGCAAAGTATGTTTCCTCCATGCCCAACTGAATCATACTGACAATGAGTTGTACTAAGAAAGCAGCTTGGCACCCATGATTGCTGGGCTCAGACTTAGAGCCAAGAAAGTGAGGACTGAGGTAGGGCTGGTGGAGCTGAAAGTACCCTGGAGAGCCTGAAAGAATCATCACATAGACTGTGAGAAACTGGTCTGTGGAGATGATCATTCAGTTTACTCATTTTCTCCGTTTTAGTCAATTGTCAAGCAGAAAAGGAGAACATTTTCCTTGGAGTGATCTGTTTTCTTATAAAATTTGCTCTCTGCAAAGTTTTAAATTTTAGTATGGTATCTGATAGTGGCTTGAGTGAATTAGCCAATATTCTGGAGAATTATTATTTATATATTTTTGGTGACTTTCTAGCCCATGAAAATTATAACAATAATTGTTGCTATAATTGTTGTTGTCGTTCAGTCTCTACATCGTGTCCAGCTCTGCAACTTCATGCACTGCAGCATGCCAGGCTTCCCTGTCCTTCACTATCTCCTGGAGCTTACTCAGACTCATGTCCATTCAGTTGATGATGCCATCCAACTATCTCATCTGCTTGTTGCCCCCTTCTCTTCCTGCCCTCAGTCTTTCCCAGAATTGGGGGTCTTTTCCAATGAGTTTGCATCAATTATTGGTGACTTTAGTTATCAATGATTTTTACCTCTAAATTCATAGAATAAATCATAAAATATTATTACTGAATAAATAAGGAATGATTTGTTATTAGGTGATTGTAAGTGCAAAAGTATGTCTCATGGCACTTTTTTTTTCATATCAGTTAAGAATTTTTTTCATTAGAAAACTAGGAAAAGGATGCATTTCAAATTTGATACATGGTTGAATTATTACATTTTCAGCTAGACAAAGACACAGAGCAAAACTTTGTGCTTGACTATGTGATAAGAAACCAGTTCTCTTGCAGAAAAGAATAATTAAACCTGCCAATGGGAGATCTTTCATTGAAAACATTTCTTGATCTTCAAAAAATAAGACATGGGGATCATTTTTGAAGGTTATTAGTATTTGAACTCAGCTAAGATTGACAAAGATCATCTCCTGGGCTAAAATTTTCTCAGACTCTTCTGAGCTCTTCTTGGTTAAGCTCTGACTTTGGGCTTCCATGCCTGTCTTGGCCTTGTTAATTTTAGCAACAATCCTGCTGTCAGTGCAGCCAGAACCCCCTACCTTTGCAATCCATGTGCCGTGCCATGTTCAGTCGCTTCAGTTGTGTCTGGCTCTTTGTGACCTCATGGACTGTAGCCCACCAGGTTCCTCTGTCCATGGGATTTCCCAGGTAAGAATACTGGAGTAGGTTGCCATAGCCTCCTCCAGGGGATCTTCCTGACCTAGGGATTGAGCCTGACTCACCTGTGTCTCCTGAATTGCAGGCAGATATTTTTGTTGTTGTTGTTTAGTTTTTATTTCATAATCATAAATTTAACTTTGAAATCCAGCTAAACTTGAAGAGAGGATAAGGAATACATGGAACCCCAAAAACTCAAATGAGAGCATAAATATTATAAGATATTTATAGCAGATGGAGGTGAAGGGTCCTTTACTGGGCTGCAGAAGGAATGGTCTTGTGGTTAAGTAAGTTCAGTTCAGTTCAGTCACTCAGTCATGTCCAACTCTTTGTGACCCCATAGACTGCAGCACACTAGGCCCCTGTCCATCACCAACTTCTGAAGTTCACTCAAACTCACATCGATTGAGTCGGTGATGCCATCCAACCATCTCATCCTTTGTCATCCCCTTCTTCTCGCATCTTCAATCTTTCCTAGCATCAGGGTCTTTTCAAATGAGTCAGTTCTTCACATCAGGTTAGGTAAAGCACAAGTCAAATTTATTAGATTTGTCCACAGTCAGCAATGATCATCTTGTTGGTCTGGCTGTTACTGGACCCAAAGGACTCCACAGATTCCACAATATTCATGCCCTCTTTCATCTTGCCAAACGCCACGTGCTTGCCATCCAACCACTCAGTCTTGGCAGTGCAGATGAATAACTGGGAACCATTTGTGTTGGGGCCAGTGTTTGCCATGGACAATATGCCAGGACCTGTATGCTTCAGGATGAAATTCTTATCATCAGATTTCTTGCCATAGATGGACTTGCCACCAATGCAAGGTGTGAAGTCACCACCCTGGCACATAAATCCCAGAATTATCCTGTGAAAGCAGGAAATTCTATAACCAAATACTTTCTCCCCAGTGCTCAGAGCAGGAAAATTTTCTGCTGATTTTGGAACTTTGTCTGCAAACAGCTTGAAGGAGATGAGGTCCAAGAGCTCACTATTGACAGTGATGTTAAAGAACATGGTGGGGTTGACTGTGGGGTTGACCAGGACCATGGACAGCGTGGGAGGCTCTGGGGTGGCGGAGTCTGCAAGGCCGCAGGCAGATTCTTTACCTCTGAACCACCAGGGAAGCCCCTCCCTTGATATCCAATTACTCTCAATATCCACTTAAGCTCCCCATCCTCTACCATCTCCAAGTGATGTGTGATCACCCTGGCCTGCCTTTAGCAAGAATCCTGCTAGATTAGTTTAGCCAAAATCCCCCTGCCCCTATATTTTCCCTTAGTAATTTCCCATCCCCTGACCCTCTTCCTGCTCCCTTATATTCCTGGCTATTAATCCTCACTTTTCCCTGTTGTATTGGAGTTGAGTCCAGTCTCTCTTCCCTGATGCAAAACTCCTTGTCCCTATACCAGGGGCATTTGTTCATTCCCCTAAGTGAATTCTGTCTCATTGTTCTTTAACAAGTATCATGGTATCATGAATTTATTGTCTTTAACAGATAAACTATTTGATCATTAATCTGAGGCCAAACAGTGACTTTACTAGTAATGAACCTTAAGTCACTGAGTTCAAGCAAAAACAGAAACCAAATCAAGAAGGCTGGGGCCTTTTTGTAAGATTGGTAAAAAGTGTGACATCTAAGTATATATCAGTTAATTGGAAAGAATAAAAGATCAGAATAAGGGTTTGGATTTCCTTTTGTAACAAACAGTCACTGAAATCTTTCTAGGGACATTAGAAGATTCTGGAATGACATATAAAACAGAATGTGAAGGGGAAAAAAATAGAGACAATTTGGAGACTTCGCCAGTGCTCCAAATGAAAAATCCCAAGAGTCTAAAGTAAGCTAGTGGTGGTGAGAATGTGGAGGATGAAATGGATGTTAGAGCTGTTATGAAGGCAGAATGAATACTGATTACATGTGGGCAACCGAGGGAGAGTGGGCTGTTAAGGGTGTGAAAATGTTTTCAGCTTAGGGCTCAGGAGGATGGTGTCCCCACGAAGGAGGAAATGTATTTAGTTCAGTTAAAAATGTGGGGCTGACCTTGAGAGAAAAATAAGAGCTCTACATAGATAAAAAGGAATTATCAACATCCAGCTGGCATTTCAAGTCATGAGCCTGGATCAAACTGACAAAGGAGAAAACATTTTGAGAGAAGAGAAGAAATCCATGGATTAATCCTTAAGAGATGTTCATATTGAAGCTGGTGTCAGGAGATAGAGTAACCACAAAGAAGAAAGAGGGGCAATGGGAGCAGAAGAGTCTATAGTGAGCCAGTTGGAGATTTTTATACAAGAAGGCTGTTAACACAATCGAGTGCTGCAGGGGAAGTTGAAAATGGGAAGAAGCCAGTGGGCTTGATGGCTATGAGGTCACTAATGGTGATGGGAGAACAATTTCAGCACATCAGATGAGAATATACTTTGGATTATGGTAAATGAAAAGAAAAATATAGGAATTTGCTAGTGTATTTTATTTTTGGAAAGTTTGGCAGAAAAAGGAAAGAAGCAGATAAGATTGTACTTGAAGAAAAAGGTAAGAAAGGTACAGAAATGTTGTTATTTAAGAAGAGGGCATGTGCAGGTATTTACAACCTGTAGGGAAGAGTCCTTTGAGAGGATGCAATGTGAGAAGTAAGTATTGGGAAGATGCTTGAAGAGCAAGTTCTCAGAGAAGGTCAGGCCAGGTGGCATCCAGGGCATGATGGGAAGGATTATTATCCTTTCTTTTTTCTCACTGAAATGGAAGGTAATAGAGAAGATTTGAGTCAGATAGGGGAATGTTGGGTTGTTTTTGCCTGATGATCTCAAACTTCACAGTGGTGTAGGATAAATGGAAAATGAATTTTATGCATTCTGATTTTATCCTTAACAGATGTTCCTTAATGCACTAAGTAAAGTGTTGTTTCCAGAGTGAATCAATAGTTCATTTAATTACATATAATTGTATTAATCTTTAATTACAGAGTAGAAGATTTTTCTTAATTTTAATAAGTATATACATTCTTCAAAATTCACACATCAGAAATAACAATGTTATCTGAAAAAGGAGATACATGCATACATATTTGTGTAAAACGGAATCACTTTGCCGCACACCTGAAGCTAACACAATATTGCAAATCAACAATACTGCAATGAAAGAGAAATAATATTGGTAGTATAAAATGAAATGAATTTAGATCAACTTTAATCCCAATGGAATAAATCCGAATCATGAGCTGTAACTATCACTGCTGCTGCTGCTACTAAGTTGCTTCAGTCGTGTCTGACTCTGTGCGACCCCACAGACTATCACTGAAGCACACTTAAATAAGGATGTTTTCCTGGCCTGTCCTCATTTGTTAGAACTGCCCTATACCCCAACTTTTCCTTGACATGTTCCCCTTAAATATCTTAGAGACCTTTCAATGTCAGCCTGTCCTTTACTGAAGTCCCAGTTTGTCCCTTTTCCTGGCCATCTTCCTAAGGGTCTCTACTCCCTGCTGGTCAACTGCTTGTGTGATCCCCTCCCACATTTTACCAGGGTTGGTCTATGTGACCAATATGGAGGAAGTGATGGTATGTCAGTTATGTTATTAGGTTAAAAAACTCTGCAACTTCCATCTTGAAAGTTTTCTCTTGCTTGTGCTTTCTTTCCTTTGGCTATCTCACTGTATGGGGAGGGTGTGGTACAGAGTGGGGAGGAGAGGAAGCCAGCTGCTGTGTTGGGAGCAGTCTTATGGAGAAGAACAGACACCTACAGTCAATCACTAAGGAGGATCCGAGACCTGCCAGCAACCACATGAGCAAGCCTAGGAATGCATCCTTCAATAACAACAGACTCCTAAGATGACTGTGGCCCTGGCTAGTAGCTTGGTTGCAATTTTGTGGAGACCTGCTCCCATATTTATGACCTTTAGAAACTCTGTGCTTAGTATGTTAAGTTGATATCTTTTAGGGTAATTTGTTAAGCAGGAAAAGAGAACTAATATACCCCTTACCAGACCCTCTTCTTGGATGCCTAGTATTGATGAATTGAACCATCATCTTGCTCACTTCCACGAGCCAGGATTGGAAGAGTCATCCAGGGTACCACTTTCTCCTTCACTCTGCCAATCAATTATAAAGTTCTGCTAATCACTTATTGTGTACTGGGGACTAATTTAGATACTGTGTGTGTGCTATGTCGCTTCAGTCATGTCCAACTCTTTGCGACACCATGGACTGTAGCCTGCCAGGCTCTTCTGTCCATGGGGATCCTCCAGGCAAGAATACTGGAGTGGGTTGCCATGCCTTCCTCCAGGGGATCTTCCTGACCCAGGGAATCCATTTCTCTAATGTCTCCTGCATTGGCAAATGGGTTCTTTACCACTAGCACCATCTGGGAAGCCCAATTTAGATACTAGGATGCATTGATGAATAAAATAAAGAAAATAATCTCCTCTTATGAAATTTACATTTTAGTACAAGATCAGGCAGTAAACAGTGAATAGTATATCTGTCTGATGCTGCTGATAGGTGCTGTGAAGAATAAAAGGTGTGTGAAGAAGAAAGTGGTGGTGATGGGGAGCTTAGTTGATGCAGGAGGGTCAGGGAAGTCAGCTCTAGTACAATGTCATTTGAAGAGAAATATGAAGGAAGTGCCCCTGTGGATACCATGCAGAACGGTAGTCCAGATGGTGGGTATCATGGAGGCAAAGACCTTGAGATGGGTGTGTGTTTGCTGTGTTGGGGGAACAGTAAGGAGAACACTGAAGTTGGATCAGAAAGACTGAATAGGAGGTTGGTAGGAAAAGCTATCTAAAAGGAGTATATAGCCTTGAAACTCATAGAAAAAAATTATTGATTCTATTCTACATTCATTGAGAAACCATTGAAACTTTTGAATACAAGAGTGACAAAATCATGTTCAGGTTTCAACAGGATCATTATAGCTGATAACAGGTTTTGTGGAGGAATGGGAGAAGGGATAATAGCAGAAAAATAATGAAGATGTAGGTCAAAGTGTTGGAGTTAGAGGTGGCCTGATATGATCAGATTGTAGATGTAATTTTGCTGGGAGCCAGCACAGGCCATCCCAGCAATGACGAGGTCATGTGGAAGAGAACTGCTAAGCAAGGCTTCAGGACTCGAGGGCCTCCCTAGACTGGCTCGAGCATCTACCCCAAAACCAGAATCTGTCTGTCTTACTGTTTTGTGCCTTTCACCAACTTTCCTGACATTAACAGGGTGCTATCCCCGACCACCTTTCTCTGGAGAAAATCAACTTGGGCTCTAGCTAATAAGTCTCCTGGACATGAGAGGAATATTTCAAATCAAACCCCCTCTGTTAGCATTCTAGCTTGCTTGGCAGGTTTATCCAGACTCTTGCATCTACGCATGTGATTATTCACAGTCTCCCAACTGTGAAAGGCATGGGAAGCCTAAAACATAGAGCCTTTCAAAGAGTTAAAACTTATTAGAGGATTGCTGGTGTAAGATTTCATTATTGGGCCAATGCTTGTTGCTAAGTTCCCATATCCTTTATCCACTGTGCACTTGGGAGTGCATTAGTTAACATAGTTGGAATGTAAGAAAAACAAGTGTAGCCTTGAATTTAACCACATCAGACCTTTCAGCTAACTGGTTCTTTCTTGTAACTCACTGCACCTTTGCTCTGTGAGAAATGTAACTCTGTTTAACATTTTCTGAGGCTGACATAGATTAGAAATATAAAGAAAAACACTTTGAGGGAAAATAAATTTTCTGGTTGAGCAGCCTTTATCAAAAGAGGGTCATAAAATGTTCACAGGGCTTCAAGACCCGAAGATAATGTACACACCATCATTTGTGGGAAAGGTTTGCAGAAAAAATCCTGGTTTCGATAAGGGCAAAACTGCTGGAATGTTTGGGCTGACTCTTGACCTTGCATCTTTCATTTCCCTCTATGTACAAGTTAAGGTATAAAAGTCCTTTTTGAAAATAAAAACAATGGGCCTCGCTTGAAGAAGCTTGGTCACCCCGTGTCTTTTTTTCTCTCTCTTACTTTCTTTTTCAGGCTGATCCCTTGGAGCATGGAGGCTCCCTGCGTTCACTTATCTGCCTGGGTTTCTAAGACCTGAACGAGAAGACGTTCTGCGTCTTCACTCCCTCGGGAGACCAGGAGGGCACCTGTGGCCTCTGTGAACAGGGCAAACTCCTTGTCTCAGAGTTTTATTGGCTTTCTATGTAAACCAAGGAATATCAGCCTCTTTCTCTCCTCTATTCTTCTCTCATTCATTCATTCACCAATGCCGTTTCTCCTTTGGGTTTCCCTGGATCCTGTGGGGGCAGGACCCTGGCATATTTTGAAGGTAGCACTGATAATTAGTTGATGGGTTGGGTGTGGGCATGAGAGAAAGTGAAGAATCAAAGTAGTCTTCAGATGATGTTGCGATGCTCTTGTGGGCCTGAGGGAAGGATGTGTCAGTCTAGCCCCCCCCAGTTCTTATGTCCCCAGTTGACCACTGCTCCCCAAAACCCACCATTCCCTACGCCAAGTGTTCCCTATGCCAAGCTGCTTGCCTACCCCAAGTGGCTCCTGAGAGCTCCTGGGTGAATTCTTCAGAGCCTGTTCAAAAATGGCTGCTGTGGTAATAGTGGCTGCAGGTTCTGATATTTATCTTTGAAGTTATGTTAAACTTGCTCTTATCCCAAGTTATATTAGACACCGTATTCTTTCTGTGAGTGCTCAGTGGCTCAGTTGTGTCTGGCTCTTTGGGACCTCACGGGACTGTAGTCAGCCAGGCTTCTCTGTCCACGGAATTTCCCAGGCAAGAATACTGGAATGGGTTCCCATTTCTTTCTCCAGGGAATCTTCCTGACCCAGGGACCAAACCCACATCACTTGTGTCTCTTGCATTGGCAGGTGGATTCTTTACCAATATGCTGTTAAATGCATTTGAATGCATAAATAAATTCTTACAGTTCATATGTACTGAGTGATCCTCATAGATAATTTCATGACTCCTAGTAGCAACCCTATGAAGCAGGCACTGTTATTAGGACAATTTTATGGCCAAGAATACTGAGGGTTGGAAAACTTAAGGTAATTTGCCCACATTGACACAGCTAATAAGTGGTGGGGACAAAAATGTATGTAATTCTGTAATTCCAAATTCTAATCCAACAGAACTACATTCTGTCTCTGTAAACTGAGTAATGTCTTTAACCTACACAATTACACTGATTGCCAGATTATATATCTCACTTTCAAATAACTGTACAAAAATTCTACATGTGAGGAATTAAATGCTTAGTTGAGAGTGAATAGTGATATGTGCTAAAAGAATCTCAGAGAAATGACATCATTTCTACCTGTACATGAAAGGACTCCAGCATTCAAAATTCTCTAATAAGGACTGACTAGTACAACCTGGAGAAGGGAATGGGAAACCACTTCAGTATTCTTGTCTTGAGAACCCATGAACAGTATGCAAAGGCAAAATGATAGGATACTGAAAGAGGAACTCCCCAGGTCAGTAGGTGCCCAATATGCTACTGGAGATCAGTGGAGAAATAACTCTAGAAAAAATGAAGAGATGGAGCCAAAGCAAAAACAATACCCAGTTGTGGATGTGACTGGCGAAGAAGCAAGGTCCGATGCTATAAAGAGCAGTATTGCATAGGAACCTGGAATGTTAGGTCTCTGAATCAAGGCAAATTGGAAGTGGTCAAACAAGAGCTGGCAAGAGTGAATGTCGACATTCTAGGAATCAGAGAACTAAAATGGACTGGAATGGGTGATTTTAACTCAGATGACCATTATATCTACTACTATGGGCAGGAATCCCTCAGAAGAAATGGAATAGCCACCATTGTCAACAAAAGAGTCCGAAATGTAGTACTTGAATGCAGTCTCAGAAACGACAGAATGATCTCTGTTCCTTTCCAAGGCAAACCATTCAATATCACGGTAATCCAAGCCTACGGCCCAACCATTAAATCTGAAGAAGCTGAAGTTGAATGGTTCTATGAAGACCTACAAGACATTTAGAACACCCCAAAAAGATGTCCTTTTCATTATAGGTGACTGGAATGCAAAAATAGGAAGTCAAGAAACACCTGGAGTAACAGGAAAATTTGGCCTTGGAATTCGGAATGAAGCAGGGCAAAGGCTAATAGAGTTTTGCCAAGAAAATGCACTGGT
>SJYQ01002942.1:640522-657645 GCA_006410935.1 Redunca redunca
AGAAGAACTGTACAAAAAAGATCTTCACGACTAAGATAATCATGATGGTGTGATCACTCATCTAGATCCAGACATCCTGGAATGTGAAGTCAAATGGGCCTTAGAAAGCATCACTACGAACAAAGCTAGTGGAAGTGATGGAATTTCAGTTGATCTATTTTAAATCCTAAAAGATGATGCTATGAAAGTGCTGCACTCAATATGCCAGCAAATTTGGAAAACTCTGCAGTGGACACAGGACTGGAAAAGGTCAGTTTTCATTCCAATTCCAAAGAAAGGCAATGCCAAAGAATGCTCAAACTACCACACAATTGCACTCATCTCACATGCTAGTAAAGTAATGCTCAAAATTCTCCAAGCCAGGCTTCAGCAATACATGAACGATTAACTTCCAGATGTTCAAGCTGGTTTTAGAAAAGGCAGAGGAACCAGAGATCAAGTTGCCAACATCCACTGGGTCATCAAAAAAACAGGAGAGTTCCAGAAACACATCTATTCCTGCTTTATTGACTATGCCAAAGCCTTTGACTGTGTGGATCACAATAAACTGTGGAAAATTCTGAAAGAAATGGGAATACCAGACTACCTGACCTGCCTCTTGAGAAACCTATATGTAGGTCAGGAANGCAACAGTTAGAACTGGATTTGGAACAGCAGACTCGTTCCAAATAGGAAAAGGAGTACGTCAAGGCTGTATATTGTTACCCTGCTTATTTAACTGATATTCAGAGTGCATCATGAAAAACGCTGGACTGGAAGAAGCACAAGCTTCCACTGGAATCACAATTGCCGGGAGAAATATAAACAACTTCAGATATGCAGATGACACCACCCTTATGGCACAAAGTGAAGAGGAACTAAAGAGCCTCTTGATGAAAGTGAAAGAGGAGAGTAAAAATTTGGCTTAAAGCTCAGTTTTCAGAAAAATGAGATCATGGTATCTGGTTCCATCATTTCATGGGAAATAGATGGGGAAACAGTGGAAACAGTGGCTGACTTTATTTATTATTATTATTATTATTGTTTGGCTCCAAAATCACTGCAGATGGTAATTGCAGCCATGAAATTAGGAGACACTTACTCCTTGGGAGGAAAGTTACTGCCAACCTAGATAGCATATTAAAAAGCAGAGACATTACATTGCCAACAAAGTCCTTCTAGTCGAGGCTATGATTTTTCCAGTGGTCATGTTTGGATGTGAGAGTTGGACTGTGAAGAAAGCTGAGCACTGAAGAATTGATGCTTTTGAACTGTGGTGTTGGAGAAGACTCTTGAGAGTCCCTTGGACTGCAAGGAGATCCAACCAGTCCATCCTAAAGGTGATCAGCCCTGGTGTTCATTGGAAGAACTAGTGCAGAAGCTGAAACTCCAATAGTTTAGCCACCTGATGCAAAGAGTTGATTCCATGATGCTGGGAGGGATTGGGGGCAGGAGAAGAGGATGACAGAGGATGAAGTGGCTGGATGGCATCACCAACCCAATGGACACGAGTTTGGGTAAACTCTGGGAGTTGGTGATGGACAGGGAGGCCTTGTGTGCTGTGATTCATGGCGTCGCAAAGAGTTGGACACGACTGAGCGACTGTACTGAACTGACTGATTACAGCCTACACTACTGGCTTAATGTTTATTCCAAAATAATCTAATTTGTGTGATAAGCTGGTATGAGGATTGTCATGGATGCCAATATTGAAATAACTTTTCCATATGAGTCACAAACCAGGCTGATAGATTGATGTGACATTTCCCATTTGGTCCCTCTTTTTCTAAATTGTCATTTTTCTTAAACCCTCAGTGACACCCCCNCCCCCCCCCCACCTCCCCAGTGTATTTGTGTATTTGGCATTAAGACCTATCAGAACTCAATCACCCGGTACTTTCCTAGAGAAAATAAAGTTCAGGGTTAAAAACAAAAGAAATGCCTCTGTCATTTTGCATTTCTTACATGTCTGATATTCTCAACTATCTTAAAATTCACTACAGACGCTATAACATTATTCAAATCATGATGGTAACAGGGTAGTTCAATAGTCCACTTGCTTTCTTTTCATTATGAAATGATGTTTAAAAAGTACTTTAAGCTTCTTGGAAGAAAATCACTACTACTGTGATAATGTTTGCTATTAATTTTGGTCATTTTTTCCTCTTTTATTGGATATAAAGAAAATGTCTGAGAAAGGGGAAATGCCTACACTATCTTTCATGTAAATTTAAGAAGAAATGCTGTTACTTTTTAAAGATCCATTGACAGAATATTTGAAATTATTTTTCTGCTTCTAATTATTTGGCAGAAAACAGAAAAATTCTGTAAAACAATTATCCTACAATTAAAAAAATACACATACAGAAGAAAAAGAAATTAGAGACCTTGAGTAATAAGACTCCAGTCACCTTCTTTCTTTATAAAATTGATTGTTCTGTTTTAATCCTAAAATTTTACCAATGTGGTTGAGTGCCAAATCCAGACAGAAGCTATTAAAAAAAAAAATCAACTTGGACACTAAGTTCCTCAATCCAAGTTCAAGTTCTTTTTTTTTTTTTTAAATTTTAGGTATACTGGTTCTTCATTGTGGCATGTCGGCTTAGTTGCCTTATCACACGTGGGATCTTAGTTTCCTGACCAGGGATTGAACCTGCATCTTCTGCTTTGGAAGGTGGATTCTTAATTATTGGACCACCAGGGAAGTCCCCAAGTACTTTTTCCTGCACAAAGCAAAAAAGGCAGAGTAGGGACAAAAATGATCCTGGGGCCTTAACTCAGTGTTGCAGATTTTCCTCCCTTGACTGCTTTCCTCCAAGTTGGACAACATGGGAAGATGCCCTTTTGTTAGGTCTGAGTTGCTTTCCATTACTCTTTTCTCAAAGACCTGTTTTGCTGAAGCTCTTTCCAAAAACAGAGTTTGACCAGTGGATTTTAGGTACTTTGTCTTCTCCGCAACTTCCTGAAGAAGTTGAAAGATTTCATAGACATTGTCTTTACACCTTTGCTTTCCCTTGAGCTACCAAAGAAGGAATGTCCTGAAAGGGCTGGGTGCTGAGTTGTAGTGGGAGAAGGTTTCAGTGGAAGGAGGGTAAAGAATGAAAGATGCAAATATGAAAACTTTTCTTGTACTCTTTTTTATTATGCTTAAATTATAAAATTAAAATTTGGAAGACATGACTCTTTCTAACTCAAAAATGACGCTAGTGTCTTTAGTTGTTGAATGATGATGGGAAAGATTGAAGGCAAAAGAAGAGGCCGACAGAGGATGAGATGGTTAGATAGTATCACTAACTCAATGGACATGAATTTGAGCAAACTCCAGGAGATAGTGAAGAACAGCGGAGCCTGACGTGCTGCAGTCCATGACGTGCTGCAGTCCATGGGGTCGCAACAAGGCGGACACGACTAAGCAAGTGAACAGCAACAGTGTAGCTCGCACTTTCATTATGTCTCCTATGTGCCAGATGCTCTCTAATTGTTTTACATGTATTGCCTCATTTAATCTCCGTACCAACCTTAGGAAGCAGATACTATTATTATTATTCCCAGGGCAGGAAACAGGCCAGGGCCGGCTTCATGGGCCTTCAGATCTGTGCAATTACACAGGGCCTCAGAGGGACCCTGTATTGGTGTAATGCCATGTTGTCATCACCTTCAAAGTCTTCAAAATTTTTGAACAAAAAACATTGCATTTTCATTTTTCCCAGGCATAGGAAAAGCATGGGCAATAGCAGAGCAGTGGGAAGCTGTATAAGCACTGACTGCTAAATCATGCCCTGTTATGTGGGTTTGGGAAGAGAGAGGCTGGAAGAATATGTAGCCTGGGGTTGAGTTTACCTTGTAGGTGATGTTGGGGGCCGACAAGATTTGAATTATGGAAGCATAGATGTGTAAGTAGAGTGCATGCTTCCCACATTAATGTAGTGTGTGGTATAGGTTCAGTGAACTTCTGAAAAACATTTGTTAGTGACCATTTTACTCAAGCCACAGATGGCACAGGAATTACATGAATAAAAAGCAATTATTGCTACATCTTGGAATGGAATCATTCATTAAAATGTGAAGCACATAGAGCCAGAACATTTAGACGTTTTTGTTTCTTTTCTTTTGCGCTTTAGTGTATGAGAAGAAAGACCAGACAAAACCATTGACAAGAGAAATATAATGGACAAAGGTTTGGAAATGACATTATTCTCCCACAGGATCATATTTACTTGACTTCAGTGTGTTTTTTGTGGTGTGAGACAAACACACATTTCCTAGGCAGTCCTATTAAACAACACCTCCCTGGTGGCTCAGTGGTAAAGAATCTGCCTGCAATGCAAGGAATGTAGGAGACATGGGCGGGACCCCTAGGTCAGGAAGATCCCCTGGAGAAGGAAATGACAACCCACTCCAGGATTCTTTCCTGGGCAATCCCATGAACAGAGGAGCCTGGTAGGCCACAGTCCATGGGGTCACAAAGAGTTGGGGGTGACTTAGCAACTAAATAACAACAATCCAGCGCCATGTGTTTACAGGCTCCTGCGTTTGTCTGGAGCTCTGAAATTCACAGCCTGATCCAGAGCTCACTTCTGACTTGGAGATTTGATTATTAGGCACTTCCATAAAGATGATTCTCAGGCACTGCTGGTGAGGAAGTCCAGAACTGAGTCTTTGATCAACCTCTCTTGAAACCCTTCTTCCTCCAACATGCCAGCTTGGAACATGCCTGCCTCTGTCACCTTTGCAGTTACTCATGCCAGAGTCATGCTTGTTAGTTACATCTGGCTCACTCTCTACATCCAATTCATGGCCAACTCTGTGCTTCATATCTATCTGTATTTCCTATTTCAGTTCCTGTCACCCTCGACCAAGCTGTCATCATCTCTCACCTCGACTCTTGCTCTGGCTTCCTTAATGTTCTCCCCACCCCCCACCCCCCCTTTTTTTTGTCTCCTCTTTAATTCTTCTCCACACTATAGGCAGTGATCTTAGTAAGATGAAACCTGACTCATGCCTGATGAAAACCCTTCAGTGATTTCCCAATTAGAGTGAAACCCAAATTCCTATAGGAGGCCGAAGCAGTATGTTCCCAGCCTGTCCTCAACTTTATGTCGTGGCCCTCCTCCCAGCTGACCAAGATAGCAGCCACACTTTCCTTGTTGCTGCGTCA
This sequence comes from Redunca redunca, assembly GCA_006410935.1. NCBI lineage: Eukaryota > Metazoa > Chordata > Mammalia > Artiodactyla > Bovidae > Redunca > Redunca redunca. The sequence goes on from SJYQ01002942.1 coordinate 645,660, forward strand.
GGAATGTGTGAGACTTAGTCCTGACTTGAGCCCGGATACAGGTTGACCTCTATCCCTGAATGCATATCTGCAAAGATTACCTTGTTCCTGATCATTGTTCGGAACCGCAGAAGATGTCTTTGCGAGGTTCTTTCTCATCTTTTAAAAAGAAGCCCTTGCTACCTTCTCTCTAAGCACTCTGTGAGTTTCAATAACGGTTTATTTGTTTAATGTCCTCCTCTTCTGGAGACTCTAGGCATCAGGTCATGTAATTTTTTTGTTCATTTTGTCCTTAGGCCCCAGCACGATGCCTGATGCATATGCAAATGTTTAACAAATACTTAATAAGTGAAATAAACCCGGCTTTAGTTTCACTGTTTTCCGTACTTTGTGTATTTTACACCTTGGAAATTGTCTCTGTTGTGTTCTGAACATCTTCCCCTTCCTTTAGATGCAGGTTTTCTGCTTGCTCCTCTCCTGGTACACGGCGTTCCATACTTCGTACTGATGTTTGCCTCTGATGAACTGCTCACCGCTCAGGGCTTGAGGCAGAATTTCCACTAAAGTGCCACCCACCGAAGGTGTGGGAGTGGGTTATATGGGGCTCTGGGAATTATGCCCCAGATGCTTGCCACAAACGTGAAACTGCTTTGAATCTCTTATCTTTATTTAAAGTAAATTTGCATTCTATTTTATAATTATTCCATATTTTTAAACTGTAAAAAGTAGATGCTTGGTGTCGCTTATTGGCTAGTACATGTATTGCAGAAGCTCTGATTTAAACATTGGGAGGCATTTTTAGGCCGGCTCAGTTTTCAGAACAGTTCCTTCTCCACTCTTAGAGACTTCCTGAGCACGTCCTGGCTCTGCCTTTTGATCTCATTAATTCTGGTTTGCTTGTCTTTATTTTGTTTATCCCTTCTACCCCAGTGCTCCTTGAAGTAATTCTTTTTCTTTTTAACTTTTTATTTTATATGGAAGTATGGTTGATTAACAAGGTCCTGATGGTTTCAGGTATACAGTAAAGTGAACCCAGTTGTGCAAACACATGTACCTATTCTTTTTCAAATTCTTTTCCCATTAGGATTGTTACATAATTTCGAACAGAGTTCCCCTTACTATGCAGAAGGTCCTTGCTAATTATCCATTTCAAACGTGGCAGTGGGTACATGCTTCCAGCAGCTCTGTTTGCCTTTTGCTTGGAAAAGCTCTTTGTTGGGCTCAAATGTCCTGCTAATGCCCCCTCCACCTCTCTTCATATTGCAGAGAATTTAGCATCCCTGGCCCCCAGATAATAACTGTCCATAGCACAGTCATTGTGACAAGCTGATCTCATAGCATATTTCCAAATACCCATGAGAAAGTTTCTCTTCACCCCGAGTTGAGAACCACTTCTTTTATAAAACCCAGAACTTTCTGCCTAATAATAGCTTTAGAGGTTAATAGTTCACTCATTCATTCAAAATGCAGACAGCTGTTTAAATGCCACTAATGTAACACATTGCTCTAGGCAATGGGGATAGAGCAATGAGTAGACCCATCCTCTGAGCTTTGTTCAGTGGTTCTATTTACCCAATGACTCACTGATTTTTTTACGCTCACTTCCAAACAAGATTGTTCTCTTTCAACATATCATTAAATTATTTTCATTTTAATGCAGTTTGCAGCAGCATGGATGGACCTAGAGATTATCATATTAAGTGAAATAAATCAGACATAGAGACAAATACCATGTGATAATATCACTTGTATGTGGAATCTAAGATATGACACAAATGAACTTATCTATGAAACAGAAACAGGCTCACAAATACAGAGAACAGACTGTCATTACCAAGGGGGAGAGGTGGTTGGGAAGGGAAGCATTGGGAGTTTGGGGTTAGCAGATATGAACTATTACCTATAGGATGGATAAACAACAGGTCCTATAATATAGCATAGGGAATATAGTCAATATTCTATGATAGTCCGTAATGGAAAACAATATGAAAAAGAATATGTGTATATGTATAACTGAGTCACTTTGCTATATAGCAGAAATTAATACAACATTGTAAATCAAGTATCTTTTAATAAAATAAATTAAAAATTGATTTTCATTTTATGTTCTGATGATTGCTTGCTTAAAATTATAAAGATATTGATATTTAAGATAGATGAAAACATTGACCAAAATAATAATGAAAATAATTTTTTAAAGTGCACAAAATATGAATGGTCAGTGCCTAATAAGCAACACATTAGTATTTACATTAAAATTTTTTTCACTTTATACCATGGCTTAATTAGGCTTAAAGTTAACCTTAAAAATTAACCTGAAAATGCTTTCATTTGATTAAACATATGTCTAAATTATAACTAAGAGATACAAGTAATATTTTTATATACTTACTGATAGACTAGGATTCAAAAACCTATTGCTGCTTGCTGCTGCTAAGTCACTTCAGTTGTGTCGACTCTGTGTGACCCCATAGACGGCAGCCCATCAGGCTCCCCCGTCCCTGGGATTCTCCAGGCAAGAACACTGGAGTGGGTTGCCACTTCCTTCTCCAATGCATGAAAGTGAAAAGTGAAAGTGAAGTCACTCAGTCGAGTCCGACTCTTAGCGATCCCATGGACTGCAGCCTACCAGGCTCCTCTGCCCATGGGATTTTCCAGGCAAGAGTACTGGAGTGGGTTGCCAATGCCTTCTCCCCCCCAAAAAAAATCTATTACAGTATTGAAATAAGCTTCTTTAGAGTATATATTTTCACCTACTTTTAATCAATATGTCTGTTATAAACATAAAAATGATCAAATATAGTTAAAATATGAGAGGATAGAAGAGTGAAATAGTGTATTTAAAAATAACATTTCAAATAAGTGTCTTTCATGTATTCATTACAAAGTATGCAAGCAGATAATTTTATTTCAAGGTAACACTGTGATACACAATTTATTGGAAAACACTTGGTTAATGAAAAAACTATGTATTACTATAGCATTTTACTATGTTGAAGCATCTAATACAGTAATCGTATGAGGTACATAATACCGTTATACAGACTTTACAGTTAGAAAAACAGAGCCCCAGGTACAGGTGAGGCTTCTTCTGACCACATGCTCCAGTCATATTTCTCTTTCTTTTACCTCAGAAGCAACCACTAGCATGAGTTCAGTGTATTACTTTATATTCAGTTTTCCCTTTTCACACTCATATGTATATTAATAACAATGTAAAACAAAAATATTTTGGTGCTAAAGGGTGTACTTTTTATGTGAATTCCTGCTTCAGGTCTCTTCCTTTTTGAAATAAGTAGCTTCTTTTGGCAGCAGTGATTTTATTTGCTGTGTGCAGTTACTTAATTTCTCTGGGTTTGTTCACATTATCATGTCACTGTAACAAATTTGCGTGTTCAGTCATGTATAAAGCTGTCCAATAATTAAGGAAGCTGCTGAATGCTATCAGAAGCAGCAGAGAGAAGCCCTCATCTATCAAAGGAAGCAGCCTGGCAGGACAGGGAGGGGGCATTGAGGGGTTGGTGTGAGGCCACCTTTTGGGAGAGCAAATGCTGGGCATGTTACTAAAGACAGCAGAGTGACACAAGGATAACTGGTGTCAGCAGGAGGTCATTGAAAGATACCATTTGTTTCTTACCTGTTAATAACCTTTGCAGATTTCAGAACCTGCACTGACCAGAAGACCCAATGGTAGCACTTTTGTCCCACTTTCTATGTGTCAGCTACCATTATAAACACAATGTATGGCAAAACCAATACAGTATTGTAAAGTAAAAAAATAAATAAATAAAATAAAAATAAAAAAACTAAACAAACAAATGCCTACCTGTCCAGTCTTGACAGCAAACTTGTAAGGTAGGTTTATCATCATCGCTGCCCCCACCATCATCCTCCTCATTGTCATCATTTGTATTTTTCACTGGGAGATTAAGTGACAGGTACTGTCAGAAGTGGGCTCCAAACCCCTGGAGTGTAGCTGTGAGGCTTGAGTGATGAATCCTTACACTGTAGCGCCTCTGGCAGGATGAACGATGTTGGGAGTTAACTAACATGATACTTTCTCTATTGATCGACTATGTATTCGTGTCTTTATGTTAGGCTTGATAAAGTTACAAGGTTTGCCATTTTTTTACATTGGAATTTAATCTTAAAAATTTTACTTTTAATTTGCTTATTTTAATTTTAACTCTTTTCCTGTGTAAGGGAAATAATTCTTCAGCTTATTCCAATTAAACATTTTATCTCTTTGAATAAAAACATTATTTTATAGAGAAATTTCTAAGCAGTGATAGGAAGTTTAAGTAAAAGCCCAATTAGCTTCAGAAGGAAATTACTAAATCTGGAGGAGATTAAATATCATCTACCACTTCAGTATTCTTGCCTGGAATATGCCATGGACAGAGGAGCCTGGTGGGCTGCAATCCATGGGGTCACAAATGAATTGGACATGACTTAGCAAGTAAACACTACCAACAACAAAATTTGCTACTGCCTGTCTATAAAGATTGCCAAAGTGTAAATACCTAAATGTTGGTTTCTCTCGTCTGTTTTCTACTTTGTCTCACTTTTGTTTTTTACTTTCCAATTACAGAGAGTAATGTTTCATGTGAATCTTCTCTTGTAGTTTCACTTATTGTTAGCCAAAATGACAAAAATCTCTAGGGATAAAACCACAGAAACCATGATAAAGATAAAACTGAATGGTACCTAACTGATTTGATTAACTCAACACAGTATTTTCTTTCTGAGACAATTAGAAAGTCATACTTTGTGTATAACAGGTATATGAGCTGTTCTTTGGAAGGACTGATGCTGAAGCTGAAACTCCAATGCTTTGGTCACCTCATGTGAAGAGTTGACTCATTGGAAAAGACTTTGATGCTGGGAGTGATTGGGGGCAGGAGGAGAAGGGGACGACAGAGGGTGAGATGGCTGGATGGCATCACGGGCTCGATGGATGTGAGTCTGAGTGAACTCCGGGAGATGGTGATGGACAGGGAGGCCTGGCGTGCTGTGATTCATGGGGTTGCAAAGAGATGGACATGACTGAGTGACTGAACTGAACTGAACTGAGCTGAGCTGTTCTTAGGTAGTTTATATGCTGTTTGCTTGTGGGCACCAGGACCCAGGAGAAAGCAGTGACCCTACAAGAGATGGACCCAGACTTGCCTGTGAGAGTCCAGGAGTCTCAGGTGGAGGCGTGGGTCGGTGGTGGCCTGCTGTAGGGTGGGGGGCATGGAGTACATATGTGTGTGCACAGTCCTTTTGAGGGAGGTCACCATTATCTTCATTACCTTCTCCATAGTTTGGTCTCAGGTCAGACAACTGGGAGGAAACACAGCCCTGCCCATCAATAGAAAATTGGATTAAAGATTTACTGAGTATGGCCACACCCATCAGAAAAGACCCAGGTTCCCACTCAGTCAGTCTCTCCCATCAGGAAACTTCCATAAGCCTCTTATCCTTATCCTTCAGAGGGCAGACAGAATGAAAAAACACAGTCACAGAAAACTAATCAAACTGATCACATGGAGCTCAACCTTGTCTAACTCAATGAAACTAGGCCACGCCATGTAGGGCCATTCAAGACAGACGGGTCACGGGAAAGTTCTGACAAAAAGTGGTCCACTGGAGAAGGGAATGGCAAACCAGCTCAGTATGCTTGCCTTGAGAACCCCATGAACATTATGAAATGGTGAAAAGATAGGACACTGAAAGATGAACTCCCCAGGTTGGTAGGTGCCCAACATGCTACTGGAGATCAGTGGAGAAATAACTCCAGAAAGAATGAAGAGACAGAGCCAAAGGGAAAACAATATCCAGTTGTGGATGTGACTGATGATGGAAGTAAAGTCTGATACTGCAAAGAACAATAATGCCTAGGAACCTGGAATGTTAGGTCCATGCTGCTGCTGCTGCTGCTATTAAGTCACTTCAATCATGTCCAACTCTGTGCGACCCCATAGATGGCAGCCCACCAGGCTCCCCTGTCCCTGGGATTCTCCAGGCAAGAACACTGGAGTGGGTCGCCATTTCCTGAATCAAGGCAAATTGAAAGTGGTCAAACAGGAGATGGCAAGAGTGAACATCCACATTTTAGGAACCAGTGAACTAAAATGGACTGGAACGGGTGAATTTAATTCAGATGACCGTAATATCTATTAATGTGGACAAGAATCCCTTAGAAGAAATGGAGTAGCCCTCATAGTCAACAAGAGCCCAAAATGCAGTACTTGGGTGCAGTCTCAAAAATGACAGAATGATCTGTTTGTTTCCAAGGCAAACCATTCAATATCACAGTAATCCAAGCCTATGCCCCTATGCCCACTAATGCTGAAGAAGTTGAAGTTGAATGATTCTATGAAGACCTACAAGACCTTCTAGAACTAACACCCAAAAAAGATGTACTTTTCATCATAAGGGACTGGAATGCAAAAGTAGAAAGTCAAGAGATACCTGGAGTAACAGGCAAATTAGGCCTTGGAGTACAAAATGAAGCAGGGAAAAGGCTAAGAGAGTTTTGCCCAGAGAACACAATGGTCATAGCAAACACCCTCTTCCAATAACACAAGAGAAGGCTTTACACATGGACATCACAAAATGGTCAGTAATGAAATCAGATTGATTATATTCTTTGCAGCCAAAGATGGAGAAGCTCTATACAGTCAGCAAAAACAAGACTGGGAGCTGACTGTGGCTCAGATCATGAACCACAGATATTGTGCTAGATATTGCAAAATTCAGGCTTAAACTGAAGAAAGTAGGGAAAGCCACTACACCATTCAGGTATGACCTAAGTAAAATCCCTTACAATTAAACAGTGGAAGTGAGGAACAGATTTAAGGGACTAGATGTGATAGACAGAATGCCTAAAGACCTATGGACAGAGGTTCGTGACATTGTACAGGAGGCAGTGATCAACACCATCCCCAAGAAGAAGAAATGCAAAAAGGAAAAATGGTTGTCTGAGGAGCTAAAGGCAAAGGAGAAAAGGAAAGATATACTTATTTGCTGTGTGGCGCAGGAGCAGCTGAGAAGAGATAACCCACGTCCAAGTTAAGGAGCAGTGGCTGTGCTTTGCTGGAGCAGCCATGAAGAGATATCCCACATTCTAGGTAAGAGAAACCCCAGTAAGATGGTATGTGCTGAGAGAGGGCATCAGAGGGCAGACAGGCTGAAACCACAACCACAGACAACTAGCCAATCTGATCACATGGAGCACAGCCTGGTCTAACTCAATGAAACTAAGCCATGCCTTGTGGGGTCACCCAAGATGGACGGGTCATGGTAGAGAGGTCTAATAGAATGTGGTCCACTGGAGAAGGGAATGGCAAACCACTTCAGTATTGCCTTGAGAACCCCATGAATAGTATGAAAAGGCAAAAAGATAGGACACTGAGAGATGAACTCCCTGGGTTGGTAGGTGCCCAATATGCTACTAGAGATCAGTGGAGAAATAATTCCAGAAAGAATGAAGAATGGAGCCAAAGCAAAAACAACACCCAGCTGTGGATGTGACTGGTGATAGAAGCAAGGTCCGATGCTGTAAAGAGCAATATTGCATAGGAACCTGAAATGTTAGGTCCGTGAATCAAGGCAAATTGGAAGTGGTCAAATGAGGTGGCAAGAGTGAATGTCGATATTCTAGGAATCAGTGAACTAAAATGGACTGGAACGAGTGAATTTAACTCAGATGACCATCATATCTAGAACTGTGGGCAAGAATCTCTTAGAAGAAATGGAGTAGCCATCATGGTCAACAAAAGAGTCCAAAATGCAGTAGTTGGGTGTAATCTCAAAAACGACAGAATGATCTCTGTTCCTTTCCAAGGCAAACCATTTAATATCACAGTAATCCAAGTCTATGCCTCAACCAGTAATGCTGAACAAGCTGAAGCTGAACAGTTCTATGAAGATCTACAAGACCTTATAGAACTAACACCCAGAAAAGATGTCCTTTTCATTCTAGGGGACTGGAATGCAAAAGTAGGAAGTCAAGAAACACCTGGAGTAACAGGCAAATTTGGCCTTGGAGTACAGAATGAAGCAGGGCAAAGGCTAATAGAGTTTTGCCAAGAGAATTTACTGGTCATAGCAAACACCCTCTTCCAACAACACAAGAGAAGACAACATGTGAACATCACCAGATGGCCAACTCCAAAATTAGATTGATTATATTCTTTGTAGCCAAAGATAGAGAAGTTCTATACAGTCAGTAAAAACAAGAACTGACTGTGGCTCAGATCATGAACTCCTTATTGCCAAATTCAGACTTAAATTGAAGAAAGTGGGGAAAACCACTAGACCATTCAGTTCAGTTCAGTTCAGTCACTCAGTCGTGTCTGACTCTTTGTGACCCCATGAATTGCAACATGCCAGGCCTCCCTATCCATCACCAACTCCCGGAGTTTACCCAAACTCATGTCCATCGAGTTGGTGATGCCATCCAGCCATCTCATCCTCTGTCGTCCCCTTGTCCTCCTGCTCTCAGTCCCTCCCAGCATCAGTGTCTTTTCCAATGAGTCAACTCTTCGCATGAGGTGGCCAAAGTACTGGGAGTTTCAGGTATGACACAAATCAAACCCCTTATGATTATACAGTGGAAGTGAGAAATAGATTTAAGGGACTAGATCTGATAGACAGAGTGCCTGATGAATTATGGATGGAGGTTCATAACATTGTACAGTAGACAGGGATCAAGACCATTCTCATGGAAAAGAAATGCAGAAAAGCAAAATGGCTGTCTGAGGAAGCTATCTATTTCACAAATAGCTGTGAAAAGAAGAGAAGCAAAAAGCAAAGGAGAAAAGGAAAGATATACTCATGTGAATGCAGAGTTCCAAAGAATAGCAAGGAGAGATAAGAAAGCCTTCCTCAGCGATCAGTGCAAGGAAATAGAGGAAAACAATAAAAGGTGAAAGACTAGAGATCTCTTCAAGAAAATTAGAGATATCAAGGGAAAATTTCATGCAAAGATGGAGTCAATAAAGGATAGGAATGGTATGGACTTAACAGAAGCAGAAGATATTAAGAAGAGGTGGCAAGAATACACAGAAGAACTGTAAAAAAAGAGCTTCACAACCAAGATAATCACGATTGTGTGATCACTCACCTAGAGCCAGACATCCTGGAATGTGAAGTCAAGTGAGCCTTAGGAAGAATCAGTATGATCAAAGCTAGTGGAGGTGATGGAATTCCAGCTGAGCTATTTGAAATCCTAAAAGATGATGCTGTGAAAGTGCTGCACTCAATATGCCAGCAAATTTGGAAAACTCAGCAGTGGCCACAGGACTGGAAAAGGTCAGTCTGATCCCAAAAAAAGACAATGCCTAAAAATGTTCAAACTACTGCATAATTGCACTCATCTCACACACTAGCAAAGTAATGTCAAAATTCTCCAAACATGGGTTCAAAAGCATATGAACTGTGAATTTCCTGATGTTCAAGCTGAATTTAGAAAAGGCAGAGGAACCAGAGATCAAATTTCTATCATCCATTGGATCATAGAAAAAGCAAGAGAGTTCCAGAACAGCATCTACTTCCGCTTTATTGTCTACTCCAAAGCCTTTGACTGTGTGGATCACAACAATCTGTGGAAAATTCTTAATGAGATGGGAATACCAGATCAGCTGACCTGCCTCCTGAGAAATCTGTATGTAATTAGAACTGGATATGGAACAACAGACTGGTTCTAAATCAGGAAAGGAGTATGTCAAGGCTGTATATTATCACCCTGCTTATTTAACTTATATGCAGAGTATATCATGCAAATGCCAGGCTGGATGAAGCACAAGCTGGAATCTAGATTGCTGGGAGAAATAACAATAACCTCAGATACGCAGATGACACCACCCTCAAGGCAGAAAGCGAAGAAGAACTGAAGAGTCTCTTAATAAAAGTGAAAGAAGAGAGTGAATAAGTTGGCTTAAAACTCAACATTTAGAAAACTAAGATCATGACATCTGGTCCCATCATTTCATGGCACATAGATGGGGAAACAGTGGAAACAGTGTCAGACTTTATTTTTTTGGGCTCCAAAATCACTGCAGAAGGTGGCTGCAGCAATGAAACTAAAAGATGCTTATTCCTCTGAAAAAAAGCCATGACCAACCTAGACAGCATATTAAAAAGTAGAGACATTACTTTGCACCAGCCCCAAGCGTCCATATCCTGCAAACCAATACAGTATTATAAAGTAAAATAAAAATAAAATAAAATAAAAAGCAGAGACATTACTTTGCCAACAAAGGTCCATCTAGTCAAGGCTATGGTTTTTCCAGGTATGGATGTGAGAGTTGGACTATAAAGAAAGCTGAGTGCCAAAGAATTGATGCTTTTGCACTGTGATCTTTTTTGCTCTCCTCTTTCACTTTCATCGAGAGGCTCTTTAGTTCTTCTTTGCTTTCTGCCTTGAGGGTGGTGTCATCTGCGTATCTGAGGTTATTGTTATTTCTCCCAGCAATCTAGATTCCAGCTTGTTCATTGGAAGCACTGATGTTGAAGCTGAAACTCCAATACTTTGGCCACCTGATGCGAAGAACTGACTCATTTGAAAAGACCCTGATGCTGGGAAAGATTGAAGGCAGGAGGAGACGGGGATGACAGAGGATGAGAGTGTTGGATGGTATCACCGACTCAATGGACACGAGTTTGAGCATGCTCCAGGTGTTAGTGATAGACAGGGAAGTCTGGCATGCTGCAGTCCATGGGCTCACAAAGAGTCAACATGACTGGGTGGCTGAACTGGACTGAACTGATACTGTTTGCTGAACAGAAAATATCGATTGTTGAGCTGCAGGATCCTCTTTGTTAATTTGAAAGTAGAGAAGAAGATGGCGGAGGAATAGGACGAGGAGACCACTTTCTCCCTCACAAATTCCTCAAAAGAACATTTCAACGCTAGGCAAACTCCATAAAACAACTTCTGAATGATGGCAGAGGACATCAGGCACCCAGAAAAGCAGATCGTTGTCTTCAAAAACAGCTAGGGAAAAAATATAAAAGACGAAAAAAGAGACAAAGGAGGTGGGGAGGGAGCTCCATCCTGGGTAGGGAAGCCCGTCCCGGGAAAGGAACTTTAAGAAGAGAGGTTTCCAAACACCAGGAAACACTCTCCCTGCTGAGTCTGTGGCGAGCCTTGGAAGCACAGAGGGCAACATAACAGGAAGGAAAAATAAATAAATAATTAAAACCAACGGATTACAAGCCCAACAGTAACTTCCCCAGCGGAAAAGCAGCACAGACGCCTGCATCCGCCACTAGCAAGTGGGGGCGGGGCAGGGCAGGGAGGCGCGGGAGGTGTGGGCTGCAGTGCTTTGTAAGAATCGGGCAGGAACACCCTGCACGTAACCAGAACAAACTAACTTGGGCTAGCACACCAGACTGGGGGATAGCTAACCACACGAAAAGCTCGAACGTAAGACACTGCCAGGACCGCGCACAGAACAAAGGACAGAACAGAAATAGCCGGCTGCAAACCATCCCCCACCAGGGACAGGCAGCCAGAGCCATAAGGGCTGGAAAGGGACAATCGCAGTCCCAGAGAGACTTTACCTACCAAACTGCAAGCAGGCTTCTTTGCTAAGACCTCTGGGGGTGCTGGACAGTCATCATCTGCCTCACAAGGGGCGCCAACGGTACACCCAGAAAACTGAGCAGCAGAGGTGAGAAAGGCGACAAGCTGCAGAGACTGCACTCGCCAAACACCTGAGACACTCGGACCTGGGAAGGGCACGAAACACAGTCCCAACCCAATCTGCGCCTCTGAGGGCTCCCTGTGCGCTGAACCTGAGCGGCTTAGACCGGGAAGGGGCACGCAGCCTAGGGCTGGCCTCATATGGTTCCCAGCGGACCAATGTAGAGCCTGAGCGGTTTGTGCACTGCGAGCAGGGGCAGACTCAGTGGGGCTGAGACACTGCGTACACACAACAGTGTTATTTGTGTGCAGCATCCCTCCCTCCCCACAGCATGAATGAACAAGTGAGCCTAAAATTAAAAAAAAAAAAAA
>SJYQ01002942.1:669266-714136 GCA_006410935.1 Redunca redunca
AACACACTATTATTAACTATAGCCACCAGGTTGTACATTATACCCAGGACTTAATCTTCTAAATGGAAGTTTGTAACTTTTGACCACACTCAACTATTTTACCCATTGACCACACTCACCTATTTTACCCATTCCTCATGACCTGCTTCTGCCAATCATCTTCCATGTCTTGACTCCTGTAAATAATGCTTCAGTGAAAATGAGGGGTGCAAATATTTAAAGATAAATGATATGTTATCTGGTTTTCTTTGAGATAAGTACCCAAAGAAGTAAAATTGCTTGATCATATAGTAGCTCTAGTTTTAATTTTTTGAGGAACCATTGTACTTTTTCCATAGTGGCTGCACCAATTTCTAAGTCCACCAGCAGTGTAAAAGTTTTCCCTTTTCTCCACATCCTCACAAACACTTATTTCTTGACTTTTTTTATAATAGCCATTTTAACGCACGTCGTGATATCTCACTGTGGTTTTCACCGTCCCTGGTTGTCTAGTGGTTAGAACTCCGCACTCTCATTGTGGCTTTCATTTGCATTTCCCTGGTGGTTAGTGATATAAAACACCTTTTCTTAAACCTGTTGGCCATTTGTATGTCTTTGTTGGAAAAAGGTCTATTCAGATTCTCTACCCATTGTTTAATTGGATTATTTGGTTTTTTGCTATCAAGTTGTATGAGTCATGTCGTCATGAAGTCGTGAAGTCGCTCAGTTGTGTCCGACTCTTTGCGACCCCATGGACTGTAACCTACCAGGCTCCTCTGTCCATGGTATTTTCCAGGCAATAGTACTGTAGTGGATTGCCATTTCCTTCTCCAGCGGATCTTCCCAACCCAGGGATCGAACCCAGGTCTCCCGCATTGTAGACAGACGCTTTACCGTCTGAGCCACCAGGGAAGTCCTTATTTGTATATTAACTGTGAATAGTTATATGATTTGCAACTAATTTCTCTCATTCAGTCAGCTACCTTTTTTAAATTTTTTCTTTCACTGCATAAAAGCTTTTCAATTTGATGTAGTCTCACTTGTTGATTTTTATATTGTTGCTTTTGCTTTTGGTGTCAAATCCAAAAAATCACTTTTGCACTTCCATAAAGGAGCTTACTATATATTTTTATTTTTAATTTCTATTGAAGTATAGTTGACTTGCAATGTTGTGTTAGTTTATACTGTACAGCAAAGTGAATCAGTTATACATATATCCACTCTTTTCAGATTCTGTTCCCATAATGGTTATTACAGAGTATCGAATACAGTTTCCTCTGCAATAAAGTAGGTTCTTCCTAGTTATCTTTCTTATATACAGTATTATGTATATATCAACCCCAATCTCCCAGTTTATCCTTTCCTCCTTGGAAACCATAAGTTTGTTTCCTACATTGGTGACTCAATTTTTGTTTTGTAAATATACAGGTTCATTTGTACCATTTTTTAGATTCCACATGTAAGCAATATTATGCAATATTTCTCCTTCTCTGTCTCACTTACTTCACTCAGTATGACACTCTCTAGTTCCATTCATGTTGCTGCAAATGGCATTATTTCATTCTTTCTAATGACTGGGTAATATTCCATTGTATATATGCGCTACATCTTCCTTACGCATTGCTCTGTTGATGGACATTTAGGTTGCTTCCATGTCTTGGGCTGTTGTAAACAGTGCTGCAGTGAACACTGGGGTGCAGGTATCCTTCTGGATTATGCTTTTCTTCCTCCGGATGCATGCCCAGGAGTGGGATTGCTGGATCATATGTAGCTCTATCATTAGTTTTTTAAGAATTCTCCACACAATTCTCCATAGTGGCTATTACCACCAGCAACTTAAGAGGATGTCCTTTTCTCCACATCATCTCCCATTTACTGTTTGTAGACATTTTTGGTGATGGCCATTCTAACCAGTGTGAAGTAATACCTCATTGGGGTTTTACCTTTCACTTTTCCAGTTATTAGTGATGTTGAGCATCTTTTCATGTGCCTCTTGGCCACGAAGACTAAAATTTTAAGCCATGGCCTAAAACTCTGTATTAGGAGTTTTATGGTTTCAGGTCTTATGTATAATATTTAATATATTTGAGTTGATTTCATGTATGATGTAAAAGTTGTCCTGCTTCATTCTTTTACACATGGTAGTCCAGTTTTCCCAGCACCAGTCTTTATTGAAGAGACTTTCCTTTCCTCATTGTATATTCTCTGTTGTGTATATTATTTGACCATAAATGTGCATTTATTCTAATCTCTCTATTCTGTCCCACTGATCAATGTGTCTGTTTTTATACCAACACCATAGTATTTTGAAAATTATATAGCTTAGTAATACTGTATGATCAGGAAACATGATGCCTCCAGCTTTTTTCTTCTGTTTGAAGCTTGACTTGCTATTTGGGGTTCATGGTTCCATACAAATTTTAGGATTCTTTGTTCTATTTCTGTGAAAACTGCCATTGGAATTTTTATAGGGACTGTACTGAATCTGTAGATTACTTTGGATAGTTTGGATATTTAACAGTATCAATTCTTCCAATCCATGAGCACAGGATATCTTTCCATTTGTGTCTTCTTCACTTTCTTTCATCAGTGTCTTACATTTTTCAATGTACAGGCTTTTCACTTCTTTGGTTAAATTTATTCCTAAGTATTTTTTCCTTTATGGTGCAATTGTAAATGAGATTGTTTTCTTAATTTCTCTTTCTGATAGTTCATTTTTAGTATATAGAATTACAGCAAATTGATTTTCGTATCCTTAATACATTTGTTAGTTTTAACCATTTTGGGGGGGTTGAGTGTTTAGAGTTCTCTGTATATTACATCATGTCATCTGAAAATAGTGATAATTTTATAGTTTACTTCTTCCTTTTCATTTTGGATGCTTCCTTTGTGGTTTTCTTGCTCTGGTTAAGATGTCCAATACTGTGTTGAATAAAAGGAGCAAGAGTGGGCATCCTTGTCTTGTTCTCAATCTTAGAGGAAAAGCTTTCAGCTTTTCACCCTTTAGTGTGATGTTAGCTGTGGGCTTCTTGTATATTGCCAATATCATGTTGAGATATATTCCCTCCATACCCACTTTGTTGGGATTTTTTTTAATTTTTATTTTAACTTTATAATACTGTATTGGTTTTGCCATACATTGACATGAATCCACCATGGGTGTACATGCGTTCCCAAACAAAAACCCCCTCCCACCTCCCACCCCATATCATAAGTGGATGTTGAAGTTTTTCAAATGCTTTTTCTGCAGCTATTGAGATTATCATATGATGTTTATCCCTTATTTTGTTAATTGGTGTATAGCATTGATTGATTTGTGGGCATTGAACAATGCTCACATCCTTAGACTAAATCCTAGTTGATCATGGTATAGGATTCTGCAATGAGAAAGCAGTTATTTTGAGTTCCTGCCTAGGCACTTTCCAGTATGGCAGTCCTGCTCACACCTAGAGTCTGCACATTTAGAAAAGGACTCAACTGTAGGATTCCTACCACAAATTCTCATTTTGCTTTTCTGAGGGCACCTTTTGAAATAACCACTTAAAGTTAAGCCTGAGAAAAGTTAGTGATGGCTACCCCAACCACCTTATAAGTAACAGGTACTTGCTACTCTGCTCTGTCTTCTGCTTGCTCATGATCTGTGATGGAGCACTGCCCTTCCCCCGGTCCATTGCATCCACCCCTTTTCTGGGATCTGTAAGGGATCAATAACGTGACTTGACTTTCTTTGTATGAGTGCAATGAAACTGCAACTAGTTTTGGGTTGAATTTTTGGTTGCTGTTGCTGTTGTTGTTCAGTTGCTCTGCTGTGTCTGACTCTTTGCAGACCCATGGACAGAGGTTCCTCTGTCCTCCACTATCTCCTGGAATTTGCTCAAATTCATGCCCACTGAGTCAGTGATGCTATCTGACCATCTCATCCTCTGCTTCCCCCTTCTCTTTTTACCTTCAATCTTTCACAGCATCAGGGTCTTTTCCAAAATGTCAGCTCTTCACATCAGGTGGCCAAATTATTGTTGCTTCAGCTTCAGCTTTAAAAGTGAATCAGCTTCAAAGTGAATCTTTAAGACTCAGCTTTAAAGTGAATTTAAGTAAATTCACTTTTAAATTTACTTCTAAAGTAACAATTCAGCTTTAGAGTGAATCTTTAGGATTTTCTATATTTGATATTATATCATCTGCAAATAACAATTTTATTTCTTCCTTTATGATTTGGATCCTTTATACTTCTTCTTATTAACTAATTACTCTAGCAAGGACTTCCAGTGTTATATTAAGAGTGGTGAAAGTGAGCACCCTTTTCTTGTTTCTGAACTTAGAAGTAAAGCTTTCAGCTTTTCACCTTGAGTATAACATTATCTGTGGGTTTGTCCTATATTGCTTTCATTATGTTGAGGTATGTTCCTTCTATGCTTAATTTGTTGAGGGTTTTTATTCCTCAGAGAATATTTGAAAGAATTTTGTCAAAATCTTTTTCTGCATCTATTGAGAGGATCATATAAAATTCATCTTCTATTCTGTTCATGTGGTATATCACATTTATCAATTTGCACATGTTTAATCATATGTGTATGCCAGGGATAAATCCCAAATGATTAATATATAATTCTTTTAATATGCTTTTGAATTCAGTTTCTAATATTTTGTTGAGAGTGTTTATACTGATATTTTGGGGGATATTGGCCTGTAGTTTTCTTATTGTGTCTTTATTTGGCTTTGGTATCAGGGTGACACTGGCCTTGTCAAATGAGTTTGAAAGTACTAAGTCCTCTTCAGTTTTTTTGGAAGAGTTTGAGAAGAATTGGTATTGATTATTCCTTAAATGTTTGGTAGAATTCACCTGTGAAGCTATTTGGTCCCCGGGTTTTCTGTCTTGGGAGGTGTTTCATTATTCTTTTAATCTAAACTTAATCTAACTTTACTCATTATTTATCTGTTCAGATATTCTATTTCTTCCTTGTCCAGTCTTTGGTATCTTGTATGCATCTGGGAATTTATCCATTTCTTCTAGTTTTACAATTTGTTCATGTGTGATTGTTCAAAGTAGCCTTATGTTTGTGCCAGCCTTTGCTGCCTGGAAAATTCCATGGACAGAAGAGCCTGGTGGGCTACAGTCTTTGGAGTTGCAAAGAGTTGGATATGACTGAATGACTTTCACTTGTACAGTTTATATCAGGAATTGTCAAACTTTTCATAAAATGCCAAAAACTTTCCTAGTAACTCTGGACACATAGTCAGACCCACTCTTTATCCAGTGCTAAAATGCTAAAGCTCTTTCCAGCTTCATGCCATCTTTATTCTGAAATAAGCAGAAGAATATGAAATGTAAGAATCAGAAGAAATAACAATTTCATTCAACCCTCTCATTTTAGAGGAGAAAATTTATTCCTAGAGAAGTTCTTATTTACCTCGAGTCATGCCTCATAGTGGTTGAAGCCACACTGGAACTTCCTAGAACCTGTCCATAATCCTGAGTACAGGCACAGTAGCCCTGAAACATGAATGTTCTGGATGGTGAAGGAGTCTATTAGAAAATGAGATTTTTTAGACAGGTTGCTCCTCCCTAAACTGAGCTAACATCTATCTCCAGTTTGAACTTTCTATTCTTTTAAATTTATTCCAAATCTAATGCAAGTCAAAATGAAGAACATGATAAAATCAAATGTAAATGATACATAGAATGAGATTTTAGCAACGCTTTATTCAGGGAAGATCTTCAGCCTGAGGGTGGAAACAAAGACGGGTCATTGTGGGGAGATAATTAATGGGAATGGCAAGATTAATGGTTATCAATGTATTCAAGAATCTTGACTACTGACATCCAATAGAACTTTCTTCAGTGATGGAAATATTCTGTCTGCACTATCCAATATGATACCGGCCATATGAATCTACTCTGTACTCAATGGGAATATGACAAAATTAAGACTCAGAGTTTTGCCACTCGAAATATGGTATGGAAACAGCAGCAGCACCATTTGGGAACTCATTAAAAATGCAGACTCTCAGCCCCACCCCAAATCTACCAAATCAGAATCTATACTTTTTACAGTGTAGTGACATAGTCTGTATATATTTGAACTATGGTTAAACACACCGTCTTATTACAGAATTAGAGTTTCCTAAGTCTGACTATATATTTACATTTATGAGCATGTTGTATACTTTCATATGTTTTCATGACACTGGTTAGAATATTTTCATTTCAGTTTGAAGAACTCCTTTCAACAGTTCTTACAAGGCAGATCTGGGGGAATGAACTCCTTCAGTTTTTCTTTTCTTCTGATCTGGGAAAATTCTTATTTCTCCTTGATATTTGGAGAGAAAATTTTGCCAGACTGATATTCTTGGATGGAAATTTTTCTTTTAACACTCTGAGTATGCCATTCTACTCTCCTAGCATATAGGGTTTCTGCTGAGAAATCCTATATGCTAGATTTCTCAGCATCAGTTCAGTTCAGTTCAGTCGCTCAGTTGTGTCCAACTCTTTGCAACTCCATTAATCGCAGCACGCCAAGCCTCCCTGTCCATCACCAACTCCCAGAGTTTACTCAAATTCATGTCCATCGAGTTGATGATGTCATACAGCCATCTCATCCTCTGTGGTCCCCTTCTCCTCCTGCCCCCAATCCCTCCCAGCAACAGAGTCTTTTCCAATGAGTCAACTCTTCGCATGAGATGGCCAAAGTATTGGAGTTTCAGCTTCAGCGTTAGTCCTTCCAATGAACACCCAGGACTGATCTCGTTTAGAATGGACTGGTTGGATCTCCTTGCAGTCCAGGGGACTCTCAAGAGTCTTCTCCAACACCACAGTTCAAAAGCATCAATTCTTTGGCACTCAGCTTTCTTCACAGTCCAACTCTCACATCCATACATGACCACTGGAAAAACCATAGCCTTGACTAGACGGACCTTTGTTGGCAAAGTAATGTCTCTGCTTTTGAATATGCTATCTAGGTTGGTCATAACTTTTCTTCCAAGGAGTAAGCGTCTTTTAATTTCATGGCTGCAATCACCATCTGCAGTGATTTTGGAGCCCCCCAAAATGAAGTCTGACACTGTTTCCACTATTTCCCCATCTATTTCCCATGAAGTGATGGGACCCAATGCCATGATCTTCGTTTTCTGAATGTTGAACTTTAAGCCAACTTTTTCACTCTCCTCTTTCACTTTCATCAAGAAGCTTTTTAGTCCTTCTTCCCTTTCTGCCATAAGGGTGGTGTCATCTTCATGAGGTTATCTCAGCATATAGAATCCTGTACACAGATTCTTATCTGCTTCTTTCCCAATATTCTTCCTCCTTCCAGTCATGGAGGTTCTACTTCAGTACGAGTGCTTCTGAATGCTGGGCTATACAGATTCCAGGGGTTCTCAACATTTTTCTTATGTGGGGCCAGGAGACTCCAGAGAAGGTGAGGCTCAGCTCCTTGCCTGGGCTTGAGCAAATCAGGCTCAAATCAGGCCACTGGTTTGGATTACTACTTGGGCACTGCAGGTATGAACTCAGTTTCTACCAAGATTCCTGTGCTGGTAATAGCAAGTCCCTCCCCACTTCTCCACCACAGTCAGATTACCAGTGGTTGAGCCCCTGCAGATTCCACTACAATTCCTAAGGGATGAGATCAGAGTAGGGGTTCCCACAAAAACAAAAAGACCCATGATGCTGGGAGGAGGTGGCTAGTTGTTCCACTGGGCTCTCTTTCACCACTGGAGAAACAGAGGCTCAAAGAGACCTCTCCCAGTACTGTGCTGGCCTGGATAATGTGGTCAACTTGTACGTGTTTCTCTTGCCTTCTAATGCACTCTGTCTTCATCTCTGTGGTCTGGGGGCTGCCTTGGCCTCACCACTGTGTTCTAGGATTCTCTTGGTGGTGACTTGCTCTTGAATAATTGTTAGTTGTTCCTCTTGTGAGGGGAGTAAAGTCAGAAACAACCCATATAATCATCTTGGTGAAGTCACTCTCCTAAAGTTTGACTCTTATTTGTAAAATTAGAATTCTATTAGGTTAAATCATACCCACTATAGTATTTTCATAAATATCATTGATATTACTCTAACTTCTTGCATTATTCTTAGAGCTATATTCTATTCTTCCTGGGAAAAGACCTTGGAAATTCAATAGCATCATTGCACATAAAATTTTTCATCTAATTATCAAGTCTCTTAACTGGGAAGAGGTCCAGAGGATGAGGAGGACAAGGAGGATGAGAAAGAGGAGGAGGTGGTGGTAGAGGCAGAAGCAGCTAGTAGACTTAGCAATAATAAAACATAATGTCTTTGCATCCAAGAGGACACATTCCTAGGGACCATGATAACTACTCTGTAACAAATTATTCTTTGAACTTGAAAGATTAACTTTGTCCTAAGGACCAAGTCCTTCTTTATGTATGTAGAAATATCTGCTCCATACCTCAAAAAAAAGTCAGTGGAAAGTGTAATTAAGGGTGTCTCAAAATGTGTTTTAAATAAAAATACGAGGGTTTATTTTTATTACAATAGTCAGTACTATAATGTAACATCTGTAAAACTTTAAATTTAAAAATTAATATTGTAGCAATGTAGACTTCTTTAAACTGATAACTAAGTTTGAGATTCTTCTCTGAAATAAAATTCCTGATATATAACATTTGTCACTAGATTTCTAAAAGCAAAGGAAACATTTTGAAACTGTCTGACGACTACAGACTGCATGTGTGTACTACCCAGAAGAGGCGAGGAGGAACATGCAGGGTGAACAGATCAGGTTAACCAATTTACCTCGAGGGATTATTTTTGAAGTTTCTCAGGACGAAGGTGGAGTAAGAAATAGTGTACCACTGACTCGGCACCAACAGACCTAAGAGCTCTGAGGATAAGCACTCCACCCACACACAGCTGCGTGGCCCAATTTAAGCATGTGATTTTGAGAGGAAAACGTTGGGAAAAAACAGTCAGAGATTGCACAATTCAGGAGATTTTTGCCAAAGTGCTCCCCAGCTTGCCTGAGACACCCTGGATCTGGCTCTCAGACATGCTGAAAGGGCTTTCCTTGATCTCTACAAAGCCAGAAGCAAGGCTGCTATAGCAGCCAACTGATTCTCTTGGGTCAGTTAGACCCAAGTTCAACAGCCTTGTAACATCTGGGCTACAGCAGAGAAAGATCCTTCTCTTTGTTCTTGTGTCCAACATCAGCACAGTGCAAAGCTAAACTAACTAAATAATATTCTGTCTGCCTTTTTATATTTCCATGTGTGATTGTCCTAAATAAAAATAGGGCAGAATTTGCTTTTTAATCAAGTTGTAGTAGTAGACTTCCCATTATAATGTGTTTTTTAAGAAACATTAAATATACTTATTCAGTGGTAAACTAGTTAAACATTGCCATAAATTAAAAAAATGAAATTCTTCAATGGTAAAACCTGATAAGATCAACAGTAAGTTAGAGGTAGAAATAGAATTCTTAAAAGCATTATTATTCCTGTGAAGATAAAAAATAACCCTTTATTCTATGTTATGTTCTCTATTTCAAAAGATACTTGAGAGACCTGGGTTTGATCCCTGGGTTGGGAAGATCCCCTGGAGAAGGGCATGGCAACCCATTCCAATATTCTTGCCTGGAGAATTCCCATGGACAGAGGAGCCTGGCGGGCTATAGTCCATGGGGTCGCAAAGAGTTGGACACAACTGAGCGACTAAGCACACACGCAGAAGATACTTAATAGCTTCCATATATTTGATTTTTTTTAATCTGGTTGTCAAGTCTTCTCCTCTAAACAAAGAAAGTAGGTGTGAAGGAGAGAAAAGAAACCAAAAGAAAAAAAAAAGAAGAAGAAGAAAGAAAATGAAGAAAGAAGGTGTAAAACAATAAAAAGATTTCCCTTCTTTAGTATCAGAGGGCTTACAACTCTGCTCAGTGTTATGTGGCTGCCTGGATGGGAGTGGGGTTTGGGGAGAACGGATACATGTATTTGTATGTCCCTTTGCTGTTCACCAGAAACTATCACAACATTGTTAATTGGCTATACCCCAATACAAAATACAGAGTTCAGAAGAGAAAAGTATATCAAAGGGCTTGCAGTAAAGCTCCTGGGGATGACGGCAAGCAGTTTGATAAACTATGGTGTGCTTTAGGACTTTTGTATTTATTTCTGCATAAGCAATAGAAAAGACAATGTGTGACTGTCAGAAATGTCCTAGGGTCCTAAGAAAAAATTCACAACCAACATAGTTTTTCCAACACAAATAGGTCTCTAGATATCACATGTGGGCATTCCCTAGCGGTCCAGGGGTTAGGCCTCAGCGCTTTCACTGCTGAGGGCCCGAGTTCAGTTCTTGGTCAGGGAATTAAGATCCCACAAGCCACATTGCATAGCTGTCACATAAAAGATGTCATATATGGCCGTAGTGTGGTTTATAAGACAAAAATGCACTTTAAGACACTGACTTTCCGGTACCTTTTTTTTTTAATTTTTATTTTTACTTTATTTTACTTTACAATACTGTATTGATTTTGCCATACATTGACATGAATCCACCACGGGTATACATGAGTTCCCAAACATGAACCCTCCCCCTCACCTCCCTCCCCATAACATCTCTCTGGGTCATCCCTGTGCACCAGCCCCAATCATCCTGGATCCTGCATCAGACATAGACTGGTGATTCGTTTCTTACATGATAGTAGACATGTTTCAATGCCATTCTCCCATCTCATCCCACCCTCTCCCTCTCCCTCAGAGTCCAAAAGTCCACTCTACACATCTGTGTCTCTTTTGCTGTCTCGCATACAGGGTTATCATTACCATCTTTCTAAATTCCATATATATTTGTTAATATACTGTATTGGTGTTTTTCTTTCTGGCTTACTTCACTCTGTATAATCAGCTCTAGTTTCATCCATCTCATTAGAACTGATTCAAATGTATTCTTTTTAATGGCTGAGTAATACCATTTTTATTTATTAACCCTTTTATTATGTTACATGTGAGTTCTCTCTGTAACTTTGGCAGAGAACCAGCATAATTCTATTCTAACTGATGCATGGATGATAGATATTTTAAGCTTCTTCAGCAGTCTACAACCTCTGTCTACTGGAATTTAAACTGTATAGAACCTCAACACTTCCTATTTAGTACAATTAACTTTTCTCTGGAAACAGTTAACTTACTGTTTTAACATTTAATTACTTTATGCTAAGACTCTTGAGAGTCCCTTGGACTGCAAGGAGATCCAAGCAATCCATTCTGAAGAAGATCAGCCCTGGGATTTCTTTGGAAGGAATGATGCTGGGGCTGAAACTCCAGTACTTTGGCCCCCTCATGCGAAGAGTTGACTCATTGGAAGACTCTGATGCTGGAAGGGATTGGTGGCAGGAGCAGAAGTGGACAACAGAGGATGAGATAGCTGGATGGCATCACTGACTCAATGGATGTGAGTCTGAGTGAACTCCGGGAGTTGGTGATGGACAGGGAGGCCTGGCGTGCTGTGATTCATGGGGTTGCAAAGAGTCAGACATGACTGAGTGACTGAACTGAACTGAAGGACATGTGCATTACAGTAGATTCACTAAGTCCATTAGTTGATTGACATGACATAGGCCTTTCTGATCATGGCTATAAGAAAATACAAGATATAGGGAGACAGTGTCTCTAAGGTAACAGAAGATTTGAAGGAGTCCAATAAAGAAAGATATTCAGCATTCTATACAATTGTTCACTAATAAATAAATTGTGACTTGTTCAATCAATGAAACTTTATGCAGCCACTGAAAGTGAAGATTATAGAATGTACAAAAACCATGAAAATGTATATTCTATGTATTCATTTTTAAGAAAAAGTTATATCCAAAATTATGTGCTTGTGCTTAGTGGCTTCAGTCACATCCAACTCTTTGCAACCCCATGGGCTGCAGCTCACCAGGCTCTTGGGATTCTCTAGGCAAGAATATTGGAGTGGGATGCCCTCTTCAGAGGATCTTCTCCACCCGGGGATTGAACCCACATCTGCTGCATTACAGGCGGATTCTTTACCACTGATCCACTGGGGATACATTGTGTATATATGCATGTATACACATTTGGCCACAGGCTTGTATACACATTTGGCCACAGTCTTGAAAGTATATTGGAAAATATACCTGGAGAGAAAATGAATCAAAATGTTCACAATTTCTGTGTCAGAATTGAAGATTATGTACTATTATTTTTGTTCTCTCTAGAAGTTTTTATAATTCATTTTTTCAAATATTTACTTATTTTTATTTTGGGCTTCTTTGGGTCTTCATTGCTGTGTGCAGGCTATCTCTAGTTGGGGCTACTCTTTGTTGCAATGTGCTGGCTTCTTACTGAGGCGGCTTCTCTGTTGCAGAGTACAGGCTTGACAGCACAGGTTCAGTAGCTGCGGTGGATGGACTTAGTTGCTCCATGACATGTGGAATTTTCCTGGACCAGGGATAGAACCCCTGTCCCCTGCATTGGCAGGCAGACTCTTTACCACTGGACCATCAGGGAAGTCTGATCATTCATTTTCTTCTTAACCTTTTTGGTAAAAGAAAAACAAAGTGGAAGTCATTGTGGAAAACTTCTAAGAATTTTTTTTAACAAATCCATTGTGGCTCATACAATAGATTTTACCACATTGGTAGAGATCTGTAGAATATATCCATCATGATTCAATTAACTTTAAAAACAGATGTATACCCCCAATTAAAATATACAAAATAAAATTCCTGAATGAAATGAGTTCTTTAGTTTCCAAAAAAGCACAAATTCTTTATTTATGACAAAAGTTTAGCCACAAAATGGAAATCCCCTTTTCTTTTGAAGTAAGAGCATATAATTGGAATTTTTTAACATACAATGAAAATGGGAACAATTTTTAAATTATTAAGAAATGCTTTAATTGTATGCTTGAGAACTGTGTTATTTCCTGACATAACTCTTCAATTTAACCATTACTTTCCTGTTTTCAAAAAGTAGGAGTTATTAGTCCAAAGTGGAGAAAATAAAATGGCTACTTTTATAGAGTTTTTAATGTTTAAGGGTTTCTAAGCATTTTATGCTGAAAGCTAATCATATATCTCCAGCTCTATCTGTAATATTATTGGCATAATATTCTCTTACACAGCTTCACCAGCTTTTAACCTCCCTGACACTTTTCCTGTATTTGTGCTCCATTTAACACAAGCAAGCACAACGCTTCCTGTGTGATGGTGATAGCATATGCCTGGCTTTGTTGTTGGCTGCTGAAGTGAAAGGGAAGACAATGCCCTTTAACCTGTGCAAAGTAGAATAAAGCTTATCAGATCCTCCCCAGATATCATTAAAGGAAATGGGCTATGAAGGTTGCCTCTGTTAGGAAACATATTTTAGAAAACTGTCGCTGCTAATCTTTTTTGTTTGGGCACTAGAAAATTACTCCTACAAACTTCAGTCCTTCCAGACAATGAAATTATACCAGGATAAACTGAAAAAAGTAACAAGAAAAGCATAACAGGCAATAAATTACTCTCTTGCAATCATTATGGCAAATGCTCTTTACCAAAAGAATTAAGGCACTATGACTATTAGAAATTGAGTCTGAAATCCATTGTGTTTAAAAGTTAAGAACTAAGGCAAATTTTTATAAACTTGTTTATAAAATATAATTATATAATTTTACTTGTATTTAAGTTGCAATTGTTTTATTCCCAACTATATCTATTTAGGCTCTTAGGATATTCTGTTAGGCACAGCATTGATGGTTGAACACTCAAATCTCCTTGCCCTCTCCCCAATTTCTATCTTCACATACACAAGAAAATTGTTAGTTCTAATAAACAAAGTCAACAAGGTTGTAGGATAGAAAAATCAGCACACAAAAATCAGTTGTGTTTCTATATATTAACAGCAAGCAGTCTTAAAGGCAATTAAGAAAACAATCATTTTTCTAATAGTATCAAAAAAGAATAAAATATTTAGGAATAAACTTAACTAAGGAGATTAAAAAAAAAAAAAAAAACTTGTNAACTTGTATACTGAAAGCTACAACACACTGCTGAAAGAAATTAGACACAAATAAAGAGAAAAAGATTCCATGTCCATGGATAAGATGACATACCTTGCTAAAATTTCCATACTACCCAAAATTATCTATAGAATCAATCCAATACCTATCAAAATCCAAATGGTATTTTTACAGAAATAGAGACAACAATCCCTAAATTCATGGAACCACAAAGGACCCCAAATAACCAGAATAATCTTGAGAAAGAACAAATCTGGATGCTTCCAACTTCAAGATTTCAAAACATATTACAAAGCTACAGTAATCAAAATAGTGTGGTACTGGTATGAAGACAGACATATAGATCAACAGGAAAGAACAGAGAGCCCAGAAATAAACACTTGCATATACATGCAACTAATCTTCAACAAAAGCACCAAGAGTACACAACTGTTTTCAACAAATGGTGTGGGAAAATTAGATCTCCACATGTGAAAGAATAAAATTAGACCCTTATCATACATGATATACAAAAATCAACTCAAAGCAAATTAAAGACTTAAACATCATACTTAAAACTGTAAAACTCCTGGAAGAATACATCGGGAAGAGTCTGTGACATTGGTCTTGGCAATGATTTCTTGAATATGACACCAAAAGCACAGGCAACAGAACCAAAAGTACACAAGTGGGACTACATCAAACTGAAAAGCTTCTTCACAACAAAGGAAACAACGAGGAAAATGAAAACACAATCTCTGAAATGGGAGAAAATCCTTGCAAACCATCTATCTACTAAAGGGTTGGTTGCTAAGCTATGTAAGGAACTCCTGCAGCTCAGTAGCAAAAAATAAAATCAGAAACCTGATTTTAAAAATGGGCAAAAGATTTGAATAGCTATTTCTCCAAAGCAGACACACAAATGGTCAACAAGTATATGAAACAGTGTTCAGTATCACTTGCTGCTGCTGCTGCTGCTAAGTCACTTCAGTCGTGTCTGGCTCTGTGCGACCCCATAGACGGCAGCCCACCAGGCTCCCCTGTCCCTGAGATTCTCCAGGCAAGAACACTGGAGTGGGTCGCCATTTCCTTCTCCAATGCATGAAAGTGAAATTTAATTTCATCAGGGAAATTAAAATCAAAACCACAATGAGATATCACCTCATCGGACAGAACGGGTATTATTAAAAAAGAAAGAAAGAAAAGTAAAGAAACCCAGAAAATAAAAAATGTTGATGAGAATATGGGGAGATTGAAAGATTTGTGCACGGTTGGTGGAAATGTAAAATGGAAGACAGTTTGAAAGTTCCTCAAAAAATTAAAAGTAGAGTTACCGTATGCTCCAGCAATCCTACTTCTGTGTACAGTATTTATCTCAAAGATTTGAAACGTGGATCGCAAAAAGGCATCCGTACATCTGTATTCATTATAGCATTGCTAGTAATACCTAATGTAGAAACAACCTGAATGTCCATCAGTAGATTAATAGAGAAAGGAAATGTCGTATATACATAGAGTAGAAAATTATTCGACCATAACATGTTTCCCTAGCGGTCCGGTGGTTGAGAGTCCACCTGCCAGCACAGGGGACATGGGTTCAATCCCTGCTCCAGGAAGATCCCCCATGCTGTGGAAAGACGAAGTCTGTGTGCCACAGCTGCTGAGCTCACGCACTGCAACTCCTGAAGCCCCATGCCCTAGAGCCTGTGCTCTGCAACGAGAAGCCACCACAGTGAGAAGAGCACACACCACAAATGGAAAGTACCCCTCACTCTGCACAGTAAGAGAGGCCTGCATGCAGCAATGAAGACCTAGCAGAGCCAAAAATAAATACACCTTCTTCTAAACTAAGAAAAAGTTATTCAGTCATAAACAAAGAAGACAATCCTGTCATATGCTACAGCATAGATTAACTTTGAAGACTTGATGCTAAGTGAAACAAGCCAGTCACAGAAGAATAAATAATGTACAGTTCAACTTATATGCTACAGCATAGATTAACTTTGAAGACTTGATGCTAAGTGAAACAAGCCAGTCATGGAAGAATAAATAATGTACATGAGATATCCAAGTAGTCACACTCCTCAAAGCACAAAGTAGAATGGTGATTTCCAGAAGCCAGGGAGAGGGAGAAAGGTGGAGCTGCTGTTTGATGGGTATAGTTTCAATTTTAGAAGATCAAGTGGTTTCACAGATGTTCTGTGCAATATTGTGCTTATAGTGAGCATTGTTGTTCTCGTTGTCATTGTTTAGTCGGTTGGTCGTGTCCAACTCTTTGCAACCCCTAGGCTGTACTCTTTTGTCATGGCTCCTTTGTCCATGAGATTTTTCAGGCAAGAATACTGGAGTGGGTTGCCATTTCCTTCTCCAAGGGAAGAGAAGAGATTCCTGACCCAGGGATAAAACCCATATCTCCAAGTCTCCTGCATTGCCGGCGGATTCTTTACCAATGAGCCACCTGGGAAGTTTGTTTATTTTCCCCATCTAAAAATAAGGGGGGGAACAAAACAGTACCTCTCTAATAAAAATATGGTGATGTCAGAGATGTAAAGTTCTTAGAATAATACCTGTAGTTGTAAATTCCCCTATTATTACCTCTGCTTCTTTCATTGTCTACACTGAATCACTCAAGTTCAACTTAGCTGTTGCCAAATTCTAAAGTCATAACCACCTAGTCCTTCTCCCCAACTGATTCATCATCCTATTTGAGCACTGAGCATTACAACACAATAATTTGACTAATATTGGGTCCCCTGTCCTCTATTGCTTAAATAATTTGAGGCATGCAGGGTATCCCTGTCAGGGTATCAGGCACGCAGGGTATCACATGACAGTGGAGCACGTCTTAGATACTGTATCCTGAGTCTGGAAACTGCACATTCTAGGTAAGTTATTAGTCACTATCACAGTCATTTTTCTGTTGCTCTTTCCAACAAATTAGTGGCACATATAGGGCCAGAGGGCTTCCCTTGTAGCTCAGTCGGTAAAGAATCTGCCTGCAGTGCAGGAGACCTAGGTTCGACCCTGGGTTGGGAAGATCCCCTGGAAAAGGAAATGGCAACCCACTCCAGTATCCTTGCCTGGAAAATCTCATGGACAGAGGAGCCTAGGGGGCTGCAGTCCATGGGGTCACAAAGAGTCAGGCATGACTGGGCAACTAACACTTGTTTACTTATAGGGCCAGATCCAAAGTGGACTGATTTTTACTTGAAGGTTTCTTTTCTCTACTCCATACCTCTAAATAGATATTTTATACTGAGTAAGTAATTTCATTTCTCTGATCACTTAGTTTCTCAACTATATAATGTGATTTTTTTTTTTTTTTTGGCTGCATCACATTGCTTTCAGAATCCTAATTTCCAGACCAGGGACTGAACCTGCACCAAGGCAGTAAAAGCACCAAGGCTTAACCACTGGATCACAAGAGAATTCCCATATGTAGTAATTTATATAGATCACTGTTTTTCAAATTATCTCCATGCAGCTATGGCAGATGGCAGCTCACAGGCACAGCAGTCTGGCAATAATGAGACAGACAACAGGTCATTCCTGGCACTTTCTCTTTAACTTTAGCCCTTTTCCTACAACTCAAAACTGTATGCAAATCAGTTGGTAAATCAGGGCACTTAACCTAACTAGATAATCTCTAAAACCTCTTCCATTCTGAGTTCTAATTCTAAGATAGTTAAAGACAAATTCAAAGTTGTTTTAGGTAATCTATGTAGCATGAATTTACTACAATTCTCCAGTCATCTAGTAGCCTTTTTATATTAAATTAACAAAGATTTGGGTAAGCATTCTCAAGAATGAGTGTACTAGAAAAAAGGAAAGTGGTCATCCCTTAGACTGTTGAATGGCTAATAAATTCAAAGAATTATTCCTGTCTATTAACACTTGCAGAATTTTGTTATGAAATATTGAGAAAGATATATGGAATTTACTATTCAATCCCAAACACAGCTTACTTTATTATTCTTAGCACTATTTCAAGAAATAATTCATGGAATGTCTCATATACAAAAGGATAATTCATTTCTAGTATCTTTCAAGTATATTTTTGGTTCATCATTAAATATGTGCAATTACTTGAGTCAAACACATTAACTCTCTCTGTAAAACAGTTTGACAGAAAATAGACAAATCTAAAATTATGTTCCTTCTAAATTATTAGGATGTTTTATTAACAAAAAACATTTCTTAGTTTTATATTATCTTAGTCCAATATTTCTACAGTGCTAAGCTCTCTGAAGCTATTCCCAGTGAGTGTACCCTACATTAATGGCAGAGAGAACAATTCTTTAAGCACAAGATTTCCAGTTCAGTGTCTGCAAAACTGCAAGAATCTAGGTTTGGAATAACTTTGAGCCAAATATTTAACAGTAAGTAATAATAGTATATATATGACAGTCCCCAGACAAAAATGTGGGTCTACCTACAAAAATACTTTTTATTCATTTTCTATCTTGTCTTAAAGACATTGACTTATATTCCTTCAATTTTCCGAAGCAAATGATACATTCTTTTCTTTATTTTGGGCTTTCCTGGTGACTCAGTGGTAAATAATACGCCTGCCAATGCTTATCCCTGGGTCAGAAAGACCCCCTGGAGAAGGAAATGGCAACCCACTACAGTATTCTTGCCTGGGAAATCCCACGGACTGGCTACAGGCCATGGGGTTGCAAAGAGTCAGACATGACCCAGTGACTGAGCACATGCGCATTTTTTAAGATTATATATGCCTAATTTAAGATAACAAAATGTACCAGTTAAACAACTTTATATTAACAATTATGAGACTATAATGGTGGATAGCATGGCCAGTGCATTCCTATCAAGACTCACTATATTTTCTGATTCTCTTCTCTTTCTAGAGAATAATCTGAAAATCGTGCTTAAATTTGACTTTAGAAGAGAATTGCAATATTGGAATCAGTGAACAATATAGTTTTCACAATTCTGCAACCATTCCAGAAAATATTGGAATGAGCCTAGTAAGATCTCATGACAAATCATAATGGTGTAGAATTGTAATTGTTTAAGTGAACTGAGAGGTTGGAATTCTCCAGGAAAATCTTTAGGTGCCAGACCATTTTATGTATAGCATGAAGTTACTGTAGAAAATAGTAGTGGACATTTTCAAACTATAGTAATCAGAATTCTGAAACTGAGCCTCAAATTCACCCTAAGCTGGTTTCTAAACTAGATGATATTTTCTCAGCAAGGAATGTCATTGACTGCAAATAACATAATTGTTGTTATTGTTGAATTGCTAAGTCATATCTGACTCTTTGCAACCCCAAGGACTGCAGCACACCAGGCTTCTCTGTCCTTCAGAGTTTGCTCAAACTCATGGCCATTGAGTCAGTGAGTTTCATCCAACCATCTCATCCTCTGTCGTCCCCTTCTCCTCCTGTCTTCAGTCTTTCTCAGCAACAAGGTCTTTTCCAATGAGTTGGCTGTTCCCATTAAGTGGCTGAAATATTGGAGCTTCAGCTTCAGCATCAGTCCTTCCAATGAATATTCAGTACTGATTTCCTTTAGGATGGACTGGTTGGATCTCCTTGCAGTCCAAGGGACACTCAAGAGTCTTCTCCAAAACCACAATCCTAAAATATCAAGTCTTTGGTGTTCAGCCTTCTTTTTGGTCCAACTCTCACATCCATATGTGACTACTGGAAAAAACATAGCTTTGACTATAAGCACCTTTGTCAGCAAAGCGACATCTCCGCTTTTTATATGCTGTCTAAGTTTGTCATAGTTTTTCCAAGAAGCAAGTGTCCTTTAATTTCATGGCTTCAATCACTGTCTATAGTATTTTGGACCCCAAGAAAATAAAATCTACCACTGTTTCCATTTTCTCCCCATCTATTTGCCATAAAGTGATGGGACCAGATGCCATGATCTTAGTTTTTTAAATGTTGAGTTTTAAACCAGTTTTTTCACTGTCCTCTTTTACCTTCAAGAGCTCTTTAGTTTTCTTAACTTTCTGCCATTTGAGTGGTATCATCTGCATATCTGAAGTTGATGGTATTTTTCCCAGAAGTCTTGATTCCAGCTTGTGATTCATTCATCCAGCCCAACATTTTGCATGACGTACTCTGTATGTAAGTTAAATAAGTAGGATGACAATATACAGCCTTGATGTACTCCTTTCCCAATTTTGAACTAGTTTGTTGTTCCATATCAAGTTCTAATTGTTGCTTCTTGACCTACATACAGGTTTCTCAGGAGGCAGGTAAGGTAGTCAGGTATTCTCATTCCTTTAAGAATTTTCCAAAGTTTGTTGTAATCCACATGGGCAAAGGCTTTAGCATAGCCAATGAAGCAAAAGAAGATATTTTTTTCTGTAATTCTGTTGCTCTTCTATGATCCAACAGATGTTGGTAATTTAATTTCTGGTTCCTCTCTTTTCTAAATCCAGCTTGTACATCTGGAAATTCTTGGTTCACATACTATTGAAGCCTAGTTTGAAGGATTTTGAGCATTACCTTACTAGCATGTGAAATGAGGGCAACTGTATGGTGGTTTGAACATTCTTTGGCATTACCCTTCTTTGAGATTGGAATGCAAACTGACCTTTTCCAGTCCTAATGGCTTAAATAACAAACTTATTATAATCTCACATAATAAAAAATTTGAAGGTGGGCAATTTTAAGGTTTGTTGACAAACTACTGATGACAAAGTCTGGAATTTTGTCTCTGCAATTCTTTTGGCCTTTCCTTCGTGCTTGCAAGATAGTTGCCATAGTTCCAGACATCATTTTTCTAAAGCAGGTTTCTGGAAGGGAGCAACCAGTGGGACTAGAGTATGATAAATTTGTATTCCTCCCTCCTTTTTAAGAGAGGGAAAAATCTTTCCTAAATGATCTATAACAGATGTTTTCTTTCTTCTCATTTGTCTAAACAATTTCATATGCCCATTCCTGGGTGCAAAGAATTATGGGAAGGGAACTACTTGGCTAAGGTAAATATGATTGCCATGATTGGCTCAAACCACTTTTGTGTCTGCACAGGTAAATTTGAGATTCCATAAGTATTTAAAGACGGTGAGTCTCAGGGGGAAAAAAAAGGAATAAACTACTGACCCATGCAATAGCATGGATGAATCTCAAAAGCATTATGCTAAGTGAAAGAAGCCAGAATCAAAAGACTACATACTGTGTGATTCAATTTATGACATTCCAAAGAAAGCAAAACTGTGTTTGGTAGAAATCAGATAAGTGGCTTCCAGAGGTAAGAAAGGACATTTACTACCAAGAAGCACAGAGGTTTTTCAGACAATGGAAATCTTTTCTATCTTGATTGCCATGATAAATTGTGGGGCCCTAAATGGGAAACCTTGAAAAAGAAAAAGGCTAGCATTGCGGTTGGAAACTAAGATGGCGCCTGGCGGAAGAGATGGGGGCGTAGTCTATGTTGTTTGTCAAAACTTCTGATTGGCTTTCTTGATTTCTGTGCACGTAGACAGCACGTGATCACCATAGACTCCTGTTATAATGATGGCACATGACGATTTGACCTTTAACGTGATTGGTGTAACTATGGAAAGTCCCTCGCAAACCCCTCCCCGCTTGCCTTTATAAGCAGGGAGTTTGTAACAATAAAGCGGAACTGCACTAGACGGAATCCCTGTCGCGTCTGATTGTCTCTCACTCGCTGAGGGGCTGGGTTGGCGGACAGCAGGCTCACCTTT
This sequence comes from Redunca redunca, assembly GCA_006410935.1. Classification (NCBI taxonomy): domain Eukaryota; kingdom Metazoa; phylum Chordata; class Mammalia; order Artiodactyla; family Bovidae; genus Redunca; species Redunca redunca. The sequence continues at coordinate 690,902 of SJYQ01002942.1, forward strand.
CCTTGGGACCCCTCAGCTCTCTGCTGAGGGAAGTTCCACTGCCTCACTTTCTGCGGAGCACTCCCCGCAATAAATTAGTATTAGATTTGTCAATTTTCATAAAACTATATGCCTAAACACAGTTTATAACTTACAAGTAAATTATACAAGTAAATTATACTTGTAAATTGTACTTGAATAAACAAAAGTTAGAGGCTTCTCCTACAAAGGTAATTAACAGAGTATATTACAGCTCCTGCTATTACTATTTCTCCCTGAGACCCTTAGCATATTTTGAAATCTCATGTGGAGATCTAGAATTAAATCAATGTTTTAAAAACCCTACCCCAAAACTAGCATACACCTGAAAAATCATTACAATGAAGACTACCTAAGGAAAAAAAAACATTCAGGTATGTCACAAACCTCCTGCAATAATCCTTAGCAGTTGTTTTGGCCAAAATCTCTTTCCCAAGATCAGCAACAACGTGTGGAGCCAAACTTAGCCAGAATATACTCCTCTGGCTGCTCTCTTTGCACACAGAAACTTGTGTGCCTTTAGAGGATAGGTAATTAATATAAACATGTAATCAAATATACATAATAGCATAGTTCAATGTTAAAAAAATTTAGAAAATGATCTTACAAAATTTATTTGCAAAGAAATTTCTGACATAGAAAACCTATTTTCAGCCCATTTCTTCTTCAATTATACTGTTAATATCAAGGTAAAGGAAGCAAAATATAAAATGGTTATTTTCTTACAATAATTAAGCCCCAGTACTTAATCTTGTTAAAAGAGACAGTTTAGCTTCTCACATTTGGTTCATATGATGCCCCTAAATTAACAACCAAGTTATATTGGATAAAATTCTAGATGTATTTCTACTGAGTATTAACCTTTGGTCTAATGTTTAAATAAAAACAGTGTAAGAACAATCATAATTGAGCAGGACAGTCACTAAAACTAGGCAGCAGGCCTAAAAGACTTATGAATGGCTTTCTCTGCAGCATGAGTCCTCTAGATTTGCTTCATATGGCAGTATATTTTATGAAGTTACTAACATACTAAGTATACACAATAGCAAGTTTGAATAAAATCTGAGAAATTCAATTATTTCTATGATTCAAAAAATCCAGCTATTTAAAAATCACATAGGCCAATCAAATATCTGAATATTCTTCACTTTATCGAAATGTTTTGATAGTTTAGAGGAAAATTAAGAATAAGAAACTGTGGAAGCAAACTGAACTAAGTAAAATTTTTATTTTGAGTAAATTTTGTGAAACAGTTGATAGGCATTTGAATGAATATTTGTGTCATTTGAAACAATGGATGGCCTCTAATATCTGCTCTAAAATGTGAATGGTGATTTGCTACTATCTTACACCAATTATCTTAATGTGGTTAACTTGAGAGGTCCCTTAGGGATCAAAAGTACTCTGTTGCATTAGCTTTAAAATGTGCAGCAGCTCCCCGCAAATTTCTCAAGCTTGTTAGTTGAAGATTCAAGCATAATACCTTCATAAACAGAGTATTTCTGCTGAGTAACCAGAGTTAACCTCTCAAAGTAAAGCATTTCTATTAAATAATTTGGCACATCATTAGGTCTGTACTATTATTAGTTCCAGGCAAACAGATGTCTTCCTGGATGAAATCCAAGCTAGGCATCTTACTTTTTCCACTTCAGTAAGTTTTTAGCATGAGAAAGAGATAAAATCTTGCAATTCCATTTGATTTGAATTGTAATCTACTCCTTTACAGTAAATATTACAACAATTTGGTTCTTTACAGAAGCAAGAGAGTAAACTCCATGCTTTCTAAAAATGTAGATATACCGGCTAGTGATGTAAAAATTAGTTCAAGAACAAAATATTTATAATCCTTTTGAGATTATCAGTATCCATTTTAATGAAAAATATGTGCAATTATTATGTCTATAATAGACATAGTAATATCAGAAATTAAAACACCCCTCAGGAGGACCACTATTTGTGAAGGACTTTAAAATGTACTGAATTCCTACACTGCAACTTTTAATATAGAAGCATAAATCCTCTTTTCTCTTTTCCCATGTAAATAAAGGCACACTTTAGCAATGTTTTCCATAGTAAAAGTAGTTTTTTTAAATTTACTCTATTTAAGTTTGTACATCTAAAACTTAAAAGAAGTGTTACAACGTCAACTACTTTTCCCATGATACACTCTGACCTTACTTCATTTAGTAGTAGAGTCCCCCTGAATATATCATTACCCAGCTAGATGCCATATTTCCCAGTTCAGCAAAAAGATTCATCTCCTTCAGAACTTAAAGGCACTGAATAACAAGCAAGCTTGGATTCTTGAGGTTCTCTCACTAAGTGGAGAAAATCTGCCCAGAAATAAATGCAGCAAAAAAGAAAACAAAGTCAAGAGAAGAAAGAGGAAGGTCTTGATGATATTATTTAAGTTTCTGCCTCCAGCTGTGCTAAAGCTACATGCATCCTGGGCTTATGACTTTTCTGAGCCAATAATTTCCCACTTTTGTTAAAACTAATTAAAGTTGGACTTCTATAATTTGCCATTAAATAACTCTTGACTAAAATAGCTGCTAATTATAGTCATTTAAATTGACAGAAAATTTCAGGACTTTTAATCTAAAAATAGTTCTTAACTTCAAAGTCATCCCCATTTTCCCAAGAATATCATCTGGAGATTCTTATTTTACACGATCATTCTGGTTTACTAAAAGCTAAATCCATGACATTTTTAACCCCATGACACCAAATCTGATTAGCAGTTTTAGGCTATTACTTATCTGCCAGAATCTGAACATATAAATACTCCTTAATACATGATTCCATAAACAAATGCTTCAATTATGATATATTAGAATGTAATGTAATGACATTATCATTTGAATTACACTTTTTCCTGCTATTTGGTGACACCACCATCCTTTATTTCAGGTTATGAAAGAAATATAAGATTTATTTACAAGAGAACTTTCAAATTGGATTATATAAGCATAAGTATATAACTAGAAACTATTTTTGTTTCATTTTATATGGATTGAACAAATAGTACATAAATTCAAATAGGCATTATTGCAGAATGGCAATTCAAATTACTTCCACTAAGTTAGGACTCAGGAGTCTTGCTTGCATGTGCACGCGTACTTAGTCGCTTCAGTCAGGTCCAACTCTTTACAACACTATGTCCTAGGTACCTTCAGTCACTGCCAACTCACTCAGCAGAAAATACTTCAGCACCCTAGGCCAAGCACGGGTCTAAGTATTGAGAATACTGTATTGAAGAAAATGCTCAAGGTCTTATTCCATAAGAGGTGACTTGGAGCTATTGAATCTCCTCATACCACCGGATGGGAAAGTTCTCTTCAGGATCACAGTAATTTTTGTCTTGAATACCTTTCTAAAGGTCAGGAATCCTGAAGAAAAGCTAAAGTCACAGATAGTTGACCTCACTGGACAGCTGACATCACCTAAACTTCCATCTACATCTACTTAGAACTTTCAAACCTGGAGGCATTCATCTCATTCTGTGGCTATTAATGAGTAAAGCCGCTCAGTCGTGTCCGACTCTTTGTGACCCCATGGACTGTAGCCTATCAGGCCCCTTCATCTATGGGATTTTCCAGGCAAGAGTGCTGGAGTGGATTGCCATTTCCTTCTCCAGGGGATCTTCCCGACCTTGGAATCGAACCCGGGTCTCCCGCATTGCGGGCAGACGCTTTACCATCTGAGCCACCAGGGAAGCCTGTGGCTATTAATAAGTCCAGCACAAAATTCAAGCCCTTTACTAACTTTTCCTTTCAGATGCTCTCATTCCTGCACCACTCAGTGCTTCAACCCTCACTGCCAGTGCTCTTCTCTTTCCCAACATTTTCCTCTGTGTGTTCCGGAGTTCTTTTTCATTATTTTGTTGTTTTTTAATTGGGGCTTCCCTGGTGGCTCAGATAGTAAAGAATCTGCCTGCAGTGCAGGAGACCTGGGTTTGATCCTTGGGTCGGGAAGATCCCCTGGAGAAGGAAATGGAAACCCACTCCAATATTCCTGCGTGGAGAATTCAATGGACAGAGGAGCCTGGCGGGCTACAGTCCATGGAGTCACAAAGTTCTTTTTATAAAGTTCTTTTTCATCATTTTGTTGTTTTTTAATTAGTTTCTATAACAGTGAATATCACTTATGTAGAAGGCAGTGTTAAATGTGAACTTAATGCATATCTTATTGTTTTTATAAAGAGCAAAATTATTTACATAAGTACATAAGAACATGGAATGAGACAGATGGGAATGAAAACGTTGGTATTAGCAATCTAACTCAACTGTTGAACTGCTTTCAAGTTATTTGCCAAATATCACAGTGGTTTATCATCAAAAAGTATATTTCAGTGATCTATTAGCTCCTTCAATTGTTTTGAAAGTGAAAATTAGAAAAGCCTTAATGTTCAAAAGGCTTTGTTTCTGAGTCCTTAGTGACATTCATTTTCTTACCATCAGTACAAATTTTCCTTTTATTTGATGTTGCAGTGATTTTCACACCCTGGGGTAATTAACACCAGATTGGATCTAAGATATGATTTTGTTTTCTGAAGTGAGAGACGTATTGTTGCAAAAGGAGGTGAAAAAAGAACACAAAGCATGACGTCTTAATTCAAGTTTTCAGGCTTATTAATATTAAGAAAGAGTGGATATGTGAGTTGAGGATAAGGACATTGAATCTCTTAAAATTATTATAAGCCCATGTACTTTGTAAAGCCTTTGCGGAGTTCAAGAAGTACACATATCTCAATTCAAAGATTGCTGGTCACTGTCCCATTAAATCCCACGCTTAGGTCAGCTGGCTTTAACATTGAATGCCATGTTCTCTTTCTCCCTTTCTTGGAATATCCATATTGTAGTCTACAGTACATATTCAGTATCTATACTTTCTCACTTTTCACATATTCCTCAGTCATACTATAAACGTATAATTGCCTCAAAATGGCAAAACCAACTCAAAATCTTTCCTGCCAAAGAAAGATTCTCTTTCAAGAGTCTCAAATTTTAATGAATGCCACTGTAAAGACTTCTAAATTAGAAAATCCTCATTGGTTTTTATCAGTTTCTCAATCTTCTGCTTCCATATGTGACCATGCTTTATTGATCAAATTTCTTACACATGTATCATCTCTATTCATGTTTATTAATTTATCCTTTAACAAGTATTTATTACACACATATTATGTTGCAGGTACTGTTCTAATCATAATTAACAGAAGGAAAAGATAGACATGTTCCTTGTACTTNNTACTTCTAGATGTATATATGTGTGTCTATACATATCCATATATATGTGTGTATATATACCCTCCATTTTAGAGTTGTATCTCTACAATAAAATAAAATAAATTAAATTTTATTCAGCTTAAGTTTGTAAAAGGTTGTTTTGCCTTTAGAGGCATCAATTTCTTTATATTCCTTCCCTGCGGTATGGAATAATTTAATATCCTAAAATTTCTATAGTTTATATTGTTTGATATTGTCTTTTATTATGTAATTTGATTAATATTGTAAGTAAATTAACACTGAAAATAAGCCTTTTACTATGAAAGACTAGCATGAAGAAGTGAAAATTCCTGTGAATTTTAAGGAAATTTTTCAAAGAAAAATGACAAGATTATAATCCAAAATTAATTAATAAGATTTATGATATTTATTAAAATCAGAATACATTGCCACAGGAACTTCCTGTCCTCTGTTGCTGAAAACTCATTACAGTATTGACCATATTAAATACAAGTGCCCAAAACAGTGCACTTTAATGCTTTTTTATGTACTGAATTTGAAAAATAATTCAGCATGTCACTTTTTCCCTTAAAAATGTAGCAACAGCTGTATTAAGCAAAATGACAAAGTTATTGCATGCTAAGGAAAACAGAACTCAATATGAAATAATTTTCACAAATTTAAAACTCTTTCTGTCCTTTGAAGATATGACCTAAGGCATGTCTTCACTATTTAATGTAAGATGAAGCTGACATTCAGATGAATTCAGGTCAGGTTGACATAAAGCCAAAATCAGAGATGTTATATTGAGTAGTCATGGGGAAAAAAATAAGCTGAAAATATCTAAGTGATGAATTCACCAACTTGTCCTCTTAACAAGAAAGTAAATCAGTCAGCATAACACTAAGTTATTCAATTATTGTTCATATTCTTTAAATCATAAATGCTATACTTTGGATCTTCACTATTGGCCAAATAGCGAAGCTGTTAAAGGAACAAATCACTAACTGAAAACCCAAAATACTGATGCAGGAAATGTACTCATTACTGTCATTCCTATGTGCGATTGCTTTCTTTTTCCATTGCCTTGATGCAGACTACCACACCAACAGCTGACATTAATTCAAATCAATGAAACAAAAATAGACATTTGGGTAGACAATAATTATTATACATACAAACTGACTACTTTATTAAATATACATTTCATATCATGATTTTTTAAGGATTAAAAAAATGTGTTTATGAGCAAGCAAAGATTTAATATGGTCACCCAGAAACATTCAATTTCACGGTGCTAAAGTGACACCTAGTGGAATAAGAACAGGAATCTAGGGCTGCCAAAAAAACCTGTTTTTAAGTTTTTCACACTTTATGGAGTAAATAGCACACACACACAAACAAACATCCAATACACATATAAATATATGCCAAAAGAAAATATGGCCTTTGGAGCCAATCAGTAAGAAATTACTTGACAGGAATTAAAAGCAGATGCTATTGGATCTCAGATAATAATACCTCACCAAATCCTTAGAAGAAATGGAGTAGCCCTCATAATCAACAAGAGTCTGAAATGCAGTGCTTGGGTGTAATCTCAAAAACAACAGAATGATCTTGGTTCATTTCCAGTGCAAACTATGCAATATGGTAATCTAAGTCTCTGCCCCAACCACAAATGCCAAAGAGCTGAATGGTTCTATGAAGATCTACAAGACACTCTAGAACTAATACCAAAAAAGATCTCCTTTTCATCATAGGGGAATAAAATGCACAAGTAGAAAGTCAAGAGATATCTGGAGTAACAGGCAAGTTTGTTCTTGGAGTACAAAATGAAGCAGGGCAAAGGCTAACATATTTTTGTCAAGAGAATGCACTGGTCATAGCAAACACCCTCTTCCAACAACACAGGAGAAGACTCTACACATGGACTTCACCAGACGGTCAATACCGAAATCAAATTGATCATATTTTTTGCAGCCAAAGACGAAGAAGCTCTATACAGTCAGCAAAAACAAGACAGGAAGGTGACTGTAGCTCAGATCATGAACTACTTATTGCAAAATTCAGACTTAAATTGAAGAAAGTAGGGAAAACCACTAGGCCATTCAGGTATGACCTAAGTCAAATCCCTTATGATTATACAGTGGAAGTGACAAATAGATTCAAGGGATTAGACCTGGCAGATAGAATCTCTGAAGAACTTCGGACAGAGGTTCATAACAATGTACAGGAGGTGGTGATCAAAACTACCCCCAAGAAAAAGAAATGCAAAAAAGCAAAAAGGTTGTCTGAGGAGGCCTTACAAATAGCTGAGAAAAGAAGAGAAGCAAAAAGCAAAGGGAAGAGGAAAGATAAACCCATCTGAATGCAGAGTTCCAAAGACTAGCAAGGACAGATAAGAAAGCTTTCCCAAGTGATCAATGCAAAGAAATAGAGGAAAACAGTAGAATGGGAAAGACTCTTCAAGAAAATTAGAGATATCAAGGGAACATTTCATGCAAATATAGGAACAAAAAAGGACAGAAACTGTATGGACCTAACAGAAGTAGAAGATATTAAGAAAAGGTGGCAAGAATACAAAGAACTACACAAAAACGATCTTCATGACCCAGATAATCATGATGGTGTGATCCCTCAGACATCCTGGAATGCAAAGTCAAGTGGGCCTTAGGAAGCATCACTTCAAACAGAGCAAATGGAGGTGATGTAGTTCCAGCCAAGCTATTTTATATCCTAAAAGATGATGCTATAATCATGCTGCACTCAATATGTCAGCAAATATGGAAAACTCAGCAGTGGCCACAGGACTGGAAAAGGTCAGTTTTCATTCCAATCCCAAAGAATGCCAATGCCAAAGAATGTGCAAAGTACCACACAATTGCACTAATTTTACATGCTAGCAAGGCAATGCTCAAAATCCTTCAAGCTAGGCATCAACAGTATGTGAACTGAGAACTTCCAGTTGTACAAGCGGGATTTAGAAAAGACAGAGGAACTAGAGATCAAATTGCCAACATCCATCATATTATAGAAAAGGTAAAAGACTTCCAGAAAACATCTTCTTCTGCTTCATTGGCTATGCTAAAGCTTTTGACTATGTGGAGCAGAAAAACCTGTGGGAAATCCTTAGAAAGATAGGAATACCCGACCACCTTACCTGCCTCCTGCAAAACCTGTATTCAGGTCAAGAGGCAACAGTTAGAACCAGACATGGATCCATGGAATGGTTCAAAATTGGGAAAGGAGTACCTCACTCCTTTGTGTATTGTCAACCTGTTTATTTAATTTATATGCAGAGTACATCATGCAAAATGCTGGGCTTGATTAACCACAAGCAGGAATCAAGATTGCAGGGAAAAATATCAACAACTTCAGATATGCAGATGACACCACCCTATGGCAGAAAACAAAGGGGAACTATAGAGCCTGTTGATGAAAATGAGCGAGGAGAGTGAAAAGGCTGGCTTAAAACTCAACATTCAAAAAATGAAAATCATGGCATCCAGTCCCATCACTTTATGGCAAGTAGATGGGGAAAAAAATGGAAACAGTGACAGACTTTATTTTCTTGGGCTCCAAAATCACTGAGGGTGGTGACTGCAGCCATGAAATTAAATGATTCTTGCTCCTGCAAGTAAAGCTATGAAAAATCTAAACAACATGTTAAAAAACAGAGACATCACTTTGTCAAAGCAATGGTTTTTCCAGTAGTTGTGTACAGATGTGAGAGTTGGACTATAAAGAAGATTGAGTGCGAAAGAATTGATGCTTTCGAACTGTGATGCTGGAGAAGACTCTAGAGAGTCCCTTGGAAGGCAAAGAGATCAAACCAGTCAATCCTAAAGGAAACCAACTCTGAAACCTAGACAGTGTATTAAAAAGCAGAGCCATCACTTTGCTGACAAAGGTCCATATAGTCAAAGTTGTGGTTTTTCCAGTAGTCATGTATGGATATAAGAGTTGGACCATAAAGAAGGCAGAACACTGAAGAATTGATGCTTTTGAACTGTGGTGCTGGAGAAGACTCTTGAAATGCTGAGTATGCAGGTGGAATTTGCTGACTGTAATGAGTACTTCAAGTGATCTGGCCAGGCTATGTCATTGTCAGTGGGGAGGCCCAAATCTTTCATTTGGGGGAAGATTTTTAAGACACTTCCTTCCTTCTTCTTGGAATGTAAATGTCCAACAACAGTGATTGAATTGTGTTAGAGTAAGGAGCTGAAATTCAGCCTCTAATACATATATGTTTACTTAATACTTCTGTTTTCAGTACGATACTACCAATTTGATTATTCTCGGGTTCTCCCAATGCACAGCCCTTCTGTTTTTACCTCCTGCGGAAAATAAATCTCTGCTGATTTACCTGAGTGGAGGAAGTAGTCTAATTGTATGAGGAAGAGGACCTAGGGATATCACTTCTTCCTAAGCAGCTTTTAATCAATTTCCTGTATTTTAGAACATCATTTCATTTCACTGTTCCTTCCAACTGCCAGAGGTACTTGATCTCATTTATCCTTAGGATCTTTTGGAATTCAAAGTAAACTAGACTGGTTCTCACCTTTTGTAACAGAGGTTCAATATACATCTATCACCAGTTTGTTATGACACCTACCATTTTCCAAAATTATGTTGTTTTTGTGTCCACTGTCATCCTTTTGTACTTGTGGGTTCATTCCTTTTAAAACATTCCTATGCTATAACTTCACTGGAGTTTTGGAAGGTAGCTTAATTAGTCATATGTTTCCTTTACAAAGCAGCAACCTTACATTCTCTTCAGCTAATCATTTTTTTAACCACTTGGGACACTGAGGAAAGCCAAAATATACCCAGATACCAGTTTATAAATATTTCAGTGAACCCAGACTAAAAATTGTATCTACAGAGTCCAGCTGTCCACATCCACACCTGTTAATAAATCACCTTGGAGACATCATAAGCTCATGACTGGTTCCTCAAGTTTGTGCCTCCAGAAACTTAATTTTTTGATGGCTCAAAATTGCTCAGTCATTTGGCAACTAGCTAATATTAACCCAAAAAATTCACAAAGGACTTCTCTATTTAAAAGGATTGTGATTTATTGACTTACAGTAAGAAATATATATTATCAAATGAATAAAATATTCAAGTTTTATGAATTACAATTCTGTGCTCAAAGTAGAAAGCCAAATAGTTTTCAGTTCAGTTCAGTCGCTCAGTCGTGTCCAACTCTTTGCAACCCAATGAACTGCAGCATGCCAGGCCTCCCTGTCCATCACCAACTCCCAGAGTTTACCCAAACCCATATCCATTGAGTCGGTGATGGCATCCAGCCATCTCATCCTCTGTCATCCCCTTCTCCTCCTGCCCTCAATCTTTCGCAGCATCAGGGTCTTTTCAAATGAGTCAGCTCTTCACATTAGGTGGCCAAATACTGGAATTTCAGCTTCAGCATCAATCCTTCCAATGAATATTCAAGACTGATTTCCTTTAGGATGGACTGGTTGGATCTCCTTGCAGTCCAAGGGATTCTCAAGAGTCTTCTCTAACACCACAGTTCAAAAGCATCAATTCTTTGGTGCTCAGCTTTCTTTATAGTCCAACTCTCACATCCATACATGAACACTGGAAAAACCATAGCCTTGACTAGATGGACCTTTGTTGACAAAGTAATGTCTCTGCTTTTCAATATGCTATCTAGGTTGGTCATAACTTTCCTTTCAAGGAGTAAGTGTCTTTTACTTTCACGGCTGCAGTCACCATCTGCAGTGATTTTGGAGCCCAGAAAAATAAAGTCAGCCACTGTTTCCACTGTTTCTCTGCCGGGAGCCACGTTAAACATTACTGACAAAATCGAGGCATGGTCCCAACCCCCTCTCCTCATCTCGCAGGCATGGCCCCGGGATGAAGGAGTTAGGCATTGTGATTCTGACTTGTTTTTTGCTTTCTTCGGTTGAGTTGGCTGGAAAGAATGTTAAGATGCTTGAGAGGAGCATGAAAAAGCACAAAGCCTTCTGCAGTTGTGCCCAGAAAATAATCTATAAAGTAACCATCGACATTTGTTCAAGGATCTCTACAAAGAATGTCCCAAGATGAGCATGCAGGCTGCAGCTTGAGGCCATGGGAAGGATTGTTATCTGAGACCTGTTTGTGAGGGAAATATTTATGGCAAAAGAAGTTTGCTGAGCTTAGGGTTTAGGAATAATTATTAATAGCTAGAAGCATTTTTAGAAGATAGTGATCTTAAGATGCTAGGGGCAAACAAGATTTAGAAAGATAAGAAATAAACTGAGGACTGTAGCATGAGTTACAGTGTAATCACAAGTTAAGTATAGGACACATAAGAGGAAATAAATAATAGTAAACTCGATTCTGAGAGTATTGCTGAAGTAAGAACTCTGTTTGAAGGACAACAATGATTTCTGGAGACAATAAATCTAGATGGGGAAACTAAAAACGTCAAACCTCTGACCTAATGCTTTTGTCAAAGTATAAAAGAAAACCTGAACCTTGAAATAAACATGTAGTTCCGTACTATGAGTCAGAGGCTACATCATTGTCCGCCGACACCACTCACCCCTTCAGGCTGATTCCCTGGCTGCTGGAGCTGGACTCTGGCATTTCCCCATCTATTTGCCATGAAGTGATGGGCCCAGATGCCATGATCTTCGTTTTTTGAAGGTTGTGCTTTAAGACAACTTTTTCACTCTCCTTTTTCACCTTCATCAAGAGGCTCTTTAGTTCTTCTTCACTTTCTGCCATAAAGGTGGTGTCATCTGCATATCTGAGGTTATTCATATTTCTCCCAGCAATCTTGATTCCAGCCTGTGCTTCCTCCAGCCCAGCGTTTCTCATGATGTACTCTACATATAAGTTAAATAAGCAGGGTGACAATATACAGCCTTGATGTACTCCTTTTTCTATTTGGAACCAGTCTGTTGTTCCATGTCCAGTTCTAACTATTGCTTCCTGACCTGACAATGAAAGCTTAAGTTATAATGGCATGTTGCTGTATTAGTTTGATGTACTCTTATTAAGTCAATTTGCCAATCAAATCATTGTCAAAATCCTGTTATAAATAATTCAAAATCAAAAATTTTCATGACAATCAAGTCTTATTTCTGTGGGGTGAGAGAATACTGCATTAAGATGAGTCCAAACTAATGTATCCAACTTTTTAATATGCATATTCATCAAACGTCTCACAAACACTGCACTCTTAACCTGTAATTGACATGTTTAATTTGGGACTCAAGATCTTTCTTCCCAAATCTATTCTTTCTTCTGTGTTACTTGTCACAAGGGTTTGAGACTCTTCTTTGACTCTTCCCTCTCCCTAGCATCCATTTATCTCTGGTATCTAAGGCATTTTGATTCTATGCCTGAGATCCGTTCTTTCTCCTACATCCCCACAAACACAAAGCTATTAAAGAGTCTCATTTTAGCTATTAAAAAAGTTACTTCATTTGTAACAAAAAAGCAGAGACTCACTCAAGCTAATTCAAGCAAGAGAGTTTGTTGTCCCAAGTAACTGGTGAATCACACAATAACCTGGGATATAAAAGAACAAGTGTTGATTAATAAAACAATTTAAGCATAAAATTAAGCAATAATAATAATACATAAATACAAATTTAAGAAATCCTGCTTTCTCTGGTATATATCTTCTAATGCCTTATTCATTAATTATCTATGTGTCTTTACGTTACTTTGATAATGTAGCTAGATATAAAATTATTGTGTTGGTGACATTTCCTTCAGAACTTCTGTCTTTTAGCATCACCTGATGTAATTGAAAAATTTGATGCTTATCTAATGTTTGCCTCTTTGAACCTATTTTTCCCATTATGTGAACAGATTTTTTCTAATTCTCTCCAATTTTCTGAAATTTATTAACCACATATCTAGGTCATTCACTCATCTGACTCAGCACTTGATAAGCTCTTTCCACTTGAAGGTAAATTATCCACCTTTGTTTTAGGAAATATCTTTTATTATATTTATTATATATTTGATAATTTCCTCACTTTCATTCTTCTCTTTGGAAATCTTAGTAGTCTGAATTTATCCCTCTTAATCTTCTTTCTTTTTAATATTTATCAGTTGCTTCCTTTTTTCTTTATATTCTGGATCATTGACTTCATCTTTCAAAAATTCTATTGAATTTCTTAATTTGACAGTCATTTTTATTTTTTAAAATTTATTTTATTTAAGGATATTAGATTTATAATGTTAATTTGTGCTGTACAGCAGAGTGATTCACTTACACATGTGTATAGATATATTCTTTTTCGTATTTTTTTCCGTTTTGGTTTTTAAGGACAGATAAGGATTTTTAATGTGTCATTCTGGATGTTTTAAACCAAACCTGATTATCAGTTTTCTTATTTTCTACAAGAAAGTTTTGGTGAAAATAATTACTAGTTAAGTTTGCTACTATAGTCTCCATTACTGCTGTTACTCAGTTCAGTTTAGTCGCTCAGTCGTGTCCGACTCTTTCCGACCCCATGAATTGCAGCATGCCAAGCCTCCCTGTCCATCACCAACTCCCAGAGTTCACTCAGACTCATGTCCGTCGAGTTAAAACAAAAGCTCTTTCTTATTCTCTGATTGCTCCTTTTGACTGACTAAACCATTTTAATCTCTTCCCTCTTACCCATTTTGGTAGCTGTCCAGTTTGGTAATATCCTTTTTGTATTTCTGAGATTTTTTTTTTCCTTTTCGTCTCTAACATGACTATCTTCTGCCAAGACTTGAAAGGCAGATGTGAAGTTTTTGAGACCACACAACCCAACTAGCAATCACAGTTTAAAAGTCCTTTAGTTTTTCTGTAGCAATAATAATGAGGGTACTAATATCTAATCCCTAGCTTCTAGAGTGACTGGGAAGGATTTCCACTGGCAAAATCTCATGGAGTAAACAGCTCTCCTGAGTGTCTCACTTTAGTGTGGGATCAAACTTTGATTCTGTAGACTTTCTAAATATTCTGTAAGCTAATTTATATGCTATGATAAAAATATTTATGCCTAGAATCAGTGATTCTGTTGTCCAACCCAATGGTGGCAGATAAGAAGGAGTAAACTTAACCCCCCCTTTCCTCAGTCAGCACTTTTCATCCATAAATGTCCTAGTAGTTTTTTGAAATTTTCCAATTCATTTTCTATTGCTATGTAAAAAATTTACCACAAACTCAGTGGCTTAAACCAACACCCATTTGTTAGTTTACAGGTCTGTAAATCATAAGTCAAGGCAGGGCTGACTTAGGTTCTCTGCTCAGGATATTACAAGGCCAAAATCAAGGTATCAGCTAGGCTATGGTCTTATCTGGAAGCTCTGGGGAAGAATCTGATTTCAACTTCATTAAGGTTGTTGGCAAAATCCAGTTTCTTTTTGCTATAGATCTGAGGTCCCCATTTCTTTTCTGGATATCAGTCAGAGGCTGCTGTTTTTTTCTAGAGCTGTCTTCACCCCAGTCTTATCATGTGGTCCCCTACGTCTCCAAGATCAGCAACAGAATCATCTTTCAATTCTAGCCTCTCCTTCTGCCACTAGCCAAAGAAACTCTGCTTTTAAAGGACTTGTGTTATTAGATTAGAATAACCCAAATTATCTCCTTTTTATTAACTTAATCAACTGATTAGTAACCTTAATTGCATATGCAAAATCTCTTTTGCCATATAATATGACATATTCACAAGAGAGGGAATTATGCAAGGGCAAATGTCGTAGGGGCCATTCTTAGAATTCTGCCTATCTCATCCTTCTTTTGTTGAGACATTAAGTCATGTCTCACTCTTTGTGACTCCATGGACTGCAGCAACCCAGGCTTCCCTGTCCTTCACTTCCCAGTGTCCACTGAGTTGAACTCATGTCCACTGAGTCAGTGATGCCATCCAACCATCTCATCCTCTGTCATCACCTTCTCCTCCTGCCCTCTATCTTTCCCAGCATCAGGGTCTTTTCCAATGAGTCTCTCTTCACATCAGGTGACCAAAGCATTGGAGCTTAAGCTTCAATATCAGTCCTAACTGTGACTATTCAGAGTTGATTTCCTTTAAGATTGACTGGCCTCTTTTCTGTCCAAGGGACTCTCAAGAGTCTTCTCCAGCACCAGAGTTTGAAATCAATTCTTCAGCACCCAGCCTTCTTTATGGTCCAACTCTCACGTCCATACATGACTACTGGAAAAACCATAGCTTTGACTATATGGACATTTGTCAACAAAGTGATATCCTTGTTTTTTAACATGCTGTCTAGGTTGGTCATAGCTTTTCTTCCAAGGAGCAAGCATCTTTTAATTTCATGGCCACAGTCACCATCCACATTGATTCTGGAGCCCAGGAAAATAGTTTCTCTGTTTCCATTGTTTCCCCATCTATTTGCCATGAAGTGAGGGGACCTGATCTTAGATTTTGAATGTTGAGTTTTAAGCCAGCTTTTTCACTCTCCTCTTTCACCTTCATCAAAAGGATTTTTAGCTACTCTTTGCTTTCTGCCATTAGAGTGGTATCATCTGTATATCTAAGGTTGTTGGTATGTCTTCCGGCAGTCTTGACTCCAGCTTCTGCTTCATCCAGCCCAGCATTTTGCATGATGTACTCTGCATATATGTTAAATAAGTAGGGTGACAATATACATCCTTGACGTACTCCTTTCCCAATTTTGAACCAGCCTGTTGTTCCATATCTGGTCATCACTCTCTGGTTTGTTTTAATGTCAGAAATGGAAACCTTTTTAATTTTTTTCATTAATTTTATAGTCTTTTCAGACTGAAAAGGATTTGGCATTATCTTAAACTAAAAGTATCAATCCCACTCACAGTTGGTTGCAAATTTATTTATATTAGAGTTGGATGTGCAAAATATCAAGGTATGTTTTCTCTATAAATGATCCAATAATCTTTGCTAGCCACTATTCCCCTAGTCACTGGATTGGGGTTGGAGAAGGGAGCAGGACTTAGTAAACTCATTTAGTCTCTTTTAATAAAGGTTTTAAGATAAATGGTATCTATCACCAAAAAATAAAATTGTACTGGCAGAGTAAACAGGCAAATAAGTCTATTCAAAACAGACAAGGGTGAGAATCTGACCACAAATATACTGCAACAAAGGTGAGACTTAAATGAGACAGAAGGAAAGTGCCAGAGGTACTTCAGATGAGATTGGTTAATGTGATTAGGCCATTTATTATCATGGAGAATTAAATGGCAACCCATTCCAGTATTCTTGCCTAAAGAATCCTGTGGACAGAGGAGCCTGGTGGGCTGCTGTCTATGGGGTCGCACAGAGTTGGAAACGACTGAAGCGACTTAGCATGCATGGATGCATTGGAGAAGGAAATGAGAACCCACTCCAGTATTCCTGCCTGGAGAATCCCAGGGACAAAGGAGCCTGGTGGGTTGCCATCTATGGGGTTGCACAGAGTCAGACACGACTGAAGTGACTTAGCAGCAGCAGCAGCAGCAGCATTTATTATCAAAGTTCAGCTCCACATTGCCTCAAAAACTGGGAGATAGGAGCAATATCTTTCTTGATTCTATTTCAAAGGGATGGCTAGCAGGTTCTTGAGGAAGATATTACTAGGATGTAAAACTGTGAGAAAATCTGTATCTCAAAAGGCAGTTGAAAAATTTACAACTGAACATTTTCTAAAGTAAATGCTCTAAAGTCTGGAAGAAATCTGATAAGTCAAGCTAAGAGGAATGTTAAAGTACCTAGGTCACTATTAAGGGTAAAATGCTTAGCAATTCAGTTTTCTACCCATCTCCTATTTCTCTCCACAAATTATATGAGTGTTGAGGAAAGTGAAGCTTATATGACCTTGTGTCTGATGACAAAAGATAGAGACCTTGAATCCATACAGTGTCTCCTGGACTCTTGCTGGTCATTTCTGCAGTGTGGCCACTGTTGATCACTTGTTAAGAACCACTGAGGTGTGCTGGACCTACTGATTTATTTTAATAGAAGGTATCATGTTGTACTTCCCACAAGAGTTCTTGGTTCTGTTTCCTTCCATTCTTGAGGTCATTGATTCCTGCATTCATTAATATTATCTTTATTTTGTGCCCATTCTCTAGAGGTAAACACAGATTCCTATGTTCATTGTATATCTTTACCCCCTTGAGAATCAGGGCATTAATCCAGTTCATTTACCTGTCTTCCACTGGCACCTCTGCATATTGCTTATCATGTGTTAGGGCCCTAAGCCAGAAGCCTAAGTTTCCTACTAGCCTGTACCTCCCTAACATTATTCCAGAAGCAAGCATACTACACACACACACACACACACACACACACACACACACAACCAGGTGTTCTTAGTTCATAAATCCAGCTCATTGTTTCAATCCATCCCTCCACCCACTCCACATACTTACCCCAAGGTACACATCCACCCTGTTGAGACTGGTAGCTGACTTTCAACTGACTTCTGTTATTCTTCTGCTTACCCACTCAGGGCTTTCTCTTTCATACAGTCCCCAGGCCTAATATTCTAGGCCCAGTTTTTTATATCTTAATCTGAAGTTATAATAATTTTTTAATTCCTATCTTTTATAATCAAATTGTATTGCTAAAGAGACTAAAACTTAGCTTATGTTATTCAAATGACTTATCAATGACTTTCTAGCACTAACCACTTCCCTCTTCCCTGGGAAATATGCTTCAAAATGTAATTTGGAGGGGAACAATTCCCTTATTTAGTATTTGCAAAATATTACCCCTGTAAAATACCCTTAGGAGATGAAGCAAACATATGGGATAGTAACCTGGCTATCAAAACGTTTTTGACAACTGACAGATACAAAAACAAATGTCTTACAGCTAGACTAAAGTTCTGTTTAGCAATCTGTGCTTTCCCTTTTTAATTTCAATAAAAGTGTGAATACTGTTACTGTCATCATCTCCCCCAATA
This sequence comes from Redunca redunca, assembly GCA_006410935.1. Taxonomy (NCBI): domain Eukaryota; kingdom Metazoa; phylum Chordata; class Mammalia; order Artiodactyla; family Bovidae; genus Redunca; species Redunca redunca. Next base: position 709,039 of record SJYQ01002942.1, read on the forward strand.
GAATTTATGAACCAATATTCAGTTGACATGACAGTTGTGTCTTAAGGACACGATCTTTTGAGAATGGTGTGTTTCACTTACACATGTAACAAGTATTATTACCTAATTATGATAATAAACAATTTTATTTACAAAATAATTTTAACAATTATTTGCTATTTTTTTAAGTTTCTTCAGAGTAATTCTTAAATAGCTATATACATAATATATATGTAACCTATATGGAGACATCTATGTACATGGAGAGAAGAAAGAAATGGTGATTGAATAAAGTGCCTTCACTCTGAAACCTTACTCATCATAAAGTGCAGATTGTCTTTCAAGTCCTTTTAATTATAAGTATTAATAAATAAATTATGAATTCAATTTATAATTTCTTTTGGTTTGGATATGAGATTTTTTTCTTAATGTATTAATACTTTAACATCTGGCACCATTAAATTGACGGTAAAGTTGGGAGTATGGTAGCATGTATGCTAGTTGTTGTTAGGCAGAATAGGAGAGTAGAGATAAAATTAAGTTAGAATCTTAGACCTAGGATTGGATGCTGTCTATTCAGTAGTCTCACATGTGAAAGCTGCCATTTCTATCATCTTCTTTCATATCAGGGCCTTTGACCATTTTCTCCTCCTGCTCTTCACATACCGAGTTGTGAGTTCCTTCCATGATAAAATAATAAACTTCCCTGGTGGCTCAGATGGAAAGCGTCTATCTACAATGTGGGAGACCTGGGTTCGATCCCTGGGTTGGGAAGTTCCCTGGAGAAGGAAATGGCAACCCACTCCAGTACTCTTGCCTAGAAAATCCCATGGACAGAGGAGCCTGGTGTCCATGGGGTCGCAAAGAGTTGGACACGACTGAGCGACTTCACTCACTTCCATGATAAAATAGCACAAATATCCCTCAACTTTATGTTACTGGGTCACAACTGGTCATTTCCTGATTTCACTTTTAAAGACAGATTCCAGTAATATGGCTTCTTCACTTGACTCATACTTTATTAACTTTATTATTGCTGTCCTCCTGAACGTAGTAACAAAGCTCATAGTCTATTTGAACTATCCGATGAACATTACATACCTTATTCCTTAAACAGATATTTGTAAATTTAGAGGGCATGGAGGCAATGGATTCTTCACCCACCCCTCCCCCCAACACCCATCCCTACCCAAACATTCAATATAAACATGCTGAGCACACCAACACATACATCCCTATTTAAAGAGTCTAGCTTCCAGGTTAGAATGCTGTGTTCCACATCATTGATCTTCCTCCAGCGATTAATTCTAATTATGCACCTAGTGCGCAATCGGGAAATGTTTGTGGATCATCTTTCGGATAAAAAACAATTAATCATTACAAGATAATGTTAGCATCCAGAAACCTAACTGTAACCGGGTTGTGCGGCTGTCCTAACAGAATTCACGAGCCCCGCTGTGTGGAACCAGCAGAAGGAACGCGAGAGATTAAACAGCCATGTCTTCGACCGCCAGCGTTGGGGATTAGAAACACTCCACCGTTAAGATCTTTGCTTCTCGAAAGAGTGGAGGCGGGTGTGATCTCGCAAAGCGACATCTCAGCGCAAGGCACGCCGGGATACCGGGGAGCCTAAATACAGTCACCATGCAACCGACCGGCCCGCGGTTGTCATGGAGACCGGCTGGCGACTCCGACAGCCTGGCTGAACTGCTGCTGCCTTCGCTCTAACCCGGGCAAGATGCTTCGCGGAGGCTGTAAAGCCTCTGAGAGGCGAAAACACTTGATCGACCGCCTCAGCTGGCAACAAGACCAAGCGCTGAGCAGCACCATCTACCTCCTGCGAGAGATGGGCCCCACCGCCTTTCTGCTGAGAGAGGAGGAACCGGAAAACAGGGATTTCCGAGTAACTACCGCCCCCAACTCGCCTCGGCTTCCAGCCAGGCGGACCCGCTCAGTCCCCCCAGACCCACCTTGTATGTAGCTACTCGCTGCCGACCCTCACCCGCGAGTGTTCCAGTAAAGACGTGCGCATTGCCGAGAAAAATAGTATTTGTTAGAAAAGTTCCGTTATTTGAGGTTAAGGCTCCAAATCGTATCCAGCTCTTCTAAGATGATGGCCCTTGATCTTTGGGCTTGGAAACACAGCAGGTTTTATTTGAGTATATGGTTTACTTTTATGTAAATTCTCGGATCCATTAGCAGTCATTAGCCCTGTAACGCAGATGAAATGAAAATGGACCAATCTGTTTACAAGCCGTATATATTTGCTGGATAAATAAAATTGGATTTTCTTTATTTTTTTGTCTCTCGAAGGCTATTACGAGACACTTTTAAAGTGTGGCTTAAATGGCGATTCCTTGGAAAGGTCTTGATGAATAAAAATTCTTTTTAATTTTGCTGAAAACTACAGATATTTAATTTTCACATATCCTGCTCTCATCAGTCAAAAATCAGCCACTGCTCTACCTCCTAGAAGTTGACCTGGAATCTTTTAATTTAATGTTATTAAATTAAATTTATTTAATTTTAATTAATTTTAATAATAAATTTAATTAAGTTGTCATGCATTTTAAGTACTGAGTACAGATTACTAATCTATGCTTATCTCAGACGTCCTTTTCCCACTTACAACACTTAGGGCGTTTAATAAATAGTTTAAGCCAGTATAGACTTAGCAAGTAAAATTAGATACACTCACTAATTGAAATATATGCACAAAGCAAAAACCCGGGAAGTACTCAATTACTAACAGTCTTTAGCTACACTGCAAAGTAGAAATTCCTTTCAGTTAAAATTTGATAGATTTTTCTTTCAAGCTTTTAAAATTAGATCTTTTCACTTGCCTAAACATAGGACTCTTAAAAACAATCTTAGCTGACAATACAATTTGTTGAGCAAGGCAAAGAATATGGAAGTGGAAAATTAGACTGGTGTCAAGAATTAAGATGTCCCAAGTAGACTGTGGGAGAAGGCAATGGCACCCCACTCCAGTACTCTTGCCTGGACAATCCCATGGGCGGAGGAGCCTGGTGGGCTGCAGTCCATGGGGTCACTGAGAGTCGAACACGACTGAACGACTTCACTTTCACTTTTCACTTTCATGCCTTGGAGAAGGAAATGGCAACCCACTCCAGTGTTCTTGCCTGGAGAATCCCAGGGACGGGGGAGCCTGCTGGGCTGCCGTCTATGGGGTCGCTCGGAGTCGGACAGGACTGAAGCGATTTAGCAGCAGCAAGTAGACTGTATTTAGCCTTTTGGAGTCAACTAAACTATGAGCTGAAATCTCTGTTAATCCAGTTATTAACTTAATTTTACTCTATAATCTAAAAATTGACGAGGTTTGTTTTTTTTTTTAAGTATGCGCTTTTCTTTTGAAGGTTTCTCTAGGAAATCCTCATGTTTGTAATTGTTCCACATTTCTGAAAGGAGGGGAACTTTGTAAGCACATATGCTGGTAAGTGATGTTGTAATGATCTTCCACAAAAAAAAATCATGGTTTATTACATATTTTGCCTTTTTCATGGTTTGAGTTCCATAAGAATAAAGAAATTTGGTATTAAGAAAATATAAAGGTAAAATGATCATAACTTGTCAATATAGTCAATATAGTTTGAGGTATTTTATTTCAACCCAAAAATTAAGTAAGATTTAAACTGAGAAACATACTACCACCTCTACATGTTTGTAATTTTATTGTTTTTAATAAGAAAAAAATCAATGTTTAGCTTTTTATTATGTACAAAGGTGAAATTAACAATAAAACAATCTCCTGATTCACATCAATGATGATAATTACATAGTTCATTATGATTTTTAAAAATTTTATTACATCCTTTTCAGTAAGATTTGACTATGAATTTTCAAAACTGAAGTAGGACTCTTAGATTACTTATGTCAAATCTAGAATTTTTCCTCTAGAGTCAGAACCTGTTTGTAGGGGATCCCAGAAATGAAAAACAAAAAATATTCCCTTCACCTATGGACCTTTCAAAGCTTGCAATTTGGTTTTATTATTTTACATAAAATAAGATTTTTTCCATTTTTATTTTATGCCAGTTTCCTTAGCACAAGTGTGTTCTGTTCTGATCTTTATGTAATGTAACATTTTTTGCAGTATATTAACCATAAATTTAGTGGAAATAAAATCCAAGTGTTTAATATACTAATGTATATTTAAGACATTTAAGTAATAATATAAAATATGCTTCCCACTTTTTTAAGAGTCATATTCCATTTTAGTTGATAATATTTGAAAGTATTTTTCTGTCATACATTAAAAGTGATATGTATAGGAAAACAGGAATTATCTAGAAAATTCCTCCATTTCCAGGAGTAGGAAGCTTTTGTGTTAGTTGCTCAGTTGTATCCGATTTGTGACCCCATGCACTATAGCCCACCAGGCTCCTCTGTCCATGAGATTCTCCAGTCAAGAATACTGGAGTAGATTGACATTTCCTACTTGAAGGAAGCTTCCAGGGCAGTTTAAAAGGAGTGCTATGAATACTTAGATTCCCTCACTAACCTTGCTTTGTGAACTACTCTATGTCATAAAGAAATATATGGATTCTCTCTGACAAATCTCTTTATTGCAAATGCCTTTTGTTTCCATGGATCATATGTTTTTCACTTATTTTAAAACATAAATTTAATGTCTTGTAACAGAAAATGATGAGAATTTTAGATTTATACCTAATGTGTTCAGCAATGTAAATTCTGTAATGCCATTCCTGTTCTAAAATTAATAATACCTTTTGAGCTTATGTCAAAAATAAATGTTTCATTTTGGTTTTCTACTTTTGGATATTAGGGTCTTGTTGAAAAAATTCAGGCTCCCAAGGAATCATGAATGTAAGTTGTGTTTGTGTGTGGTTTTACTAATTTAAAGATAACAAATTTAAGGATTTTTTATTTAGACATATCTAAATTTAGGCGGTTATTTTTCTAGGTGATCTGACAGCTGTCTGTAATGCAGTTTGTTACATTTAAGACAATTGGAACATTTTTCTATATAACAAAAAAATTAACTTTATATGACATTTCAAATTAAAAAGCACTTAATAATAAATGAGATGAAATAATTGCCAGATTTTCAGTAGACTTTCCTTATGTATTCTAAGCA
>SJYQ01002942.1:733298-744386 GCA_006410935.1 Redunca redunca
GATGGGAAAACAGTGGAAACAGTGGCTGACTTTATTTTTTGGGTCTCCAGAATCACTGCAGATGGTGACTGCAGCCATGAAATTAAAAGGCACTTACTCCTTGGAAGAAAAGCTATGACTAACCTATATAGCATATTGAAAAGCAGAGACATTACTTTGCCAACAAAGGTCCGTCTCGTCAAGGCTATGGTTTTTCCAGTGGTCATGTATGGATGTGGGAGTTGGACTGTGAAGAAGGCTGAGTGCCAAAGAATTGATGCTTTTGAACTGTGGTGTTGGAGAAGACTCTTGAGAGTCCCTTGGACTGCAAGGAGATCCAACCAGTCCATCCTAAAGGAGATCAGCCCTGGGTGTTCATTGGAAGGACTGATGCTGAAGCTGAACCAAAGAGCTGACTCATTTGAAAAGAGCCTGATGCTGGGAAAGATTGAGGGCAGGAGGAGAAGGGGATGACAGAGAATGAGATGGTTGGATGGCATCACCGATGCCACTCCATGGACATGGATTTGGGTGGACTCCTGGTGTTGGTAATGGACCGGGAGTTGTGTCGTGCTGTGGTTCATGGTGTTGCAAAGAGTCAGACACTACTGAGCGACTGAACTGAACGGATATTCCACTGTTTATATGTATCACAGCTTCTTTATCCATTTATCTTTTGATGGATATCTAGGTTTTTTCCATGTCTTAGCTATTTTAAATAATGCTGCAATGAATATTGGGTATATATGTGACTTTTTCAGTTATGTTTTTTCTGTTGGTAAATGAGAAAACCATAATTGTTGAATCACATGGTAGTTTTATTACTATTTTTTTTTTAAGGAAACTCCACGCTGGTCTGCAATAGTGGCTGTATCAATTTACATTCCCACCAACAGTGCAGAGGGTTCCTTACTCCACATCCTCTCCTGCATCTATTATTTAAAAGGTTTTTGATGATTGCCATTATAACTGGTATGAGTGAGATCCCACTCTAGTTTTGATTTTCATTTCTCTAATAATGAATGATGCTGAACATGTTCTCATGTATTTATTAGCCATCTATGTGTCTTCTTTGGAGAAATGTTTGTTTAGGTCTTTTGCCCACTTTTTGATTGAGTTGTTTATTTTTCTGGTATTAAGTTGAATGAGCTGCTTGTATCTTTTGGAAATTAATCCTTTGTCAGTTGTTTCATTGCTATTATTTTCCAGATGGTGGTTTTCTTTTCTACTTTATGTCCTTAAAGGAGTTTTCATGTACAGAAAATGAAATAAAATAATTATTATATAATTATATTCTTATAATGCTATAAACTATGCCACATTTACAGTGATTTTACTGGGGTTCTTTTTTTCATCAAGGAATATATAACTACTACCAAATTCCCTCTTTTATTGTAGTAACAGTTTGATTCAGTCGCTCAGTAGTGTCCAACTCTTTGTGATCCCATGGACTCCAGTACACCAGGCCTCCCTGTCCATCATCAACTCCTGGAGCCTACCGAAACCCATTTCCATTGAGTTGGTGATGCCATCCAACCATCTTATCCTCTGTTGTCCCCTTCTCCTCCTGCCCTCAATCTTTCCCAGCATCAGGGTCTTTCACATGGTCAGCTCTTTGCATCAGGTGGCCAAAGAATTGGAGTTGGAGCATCAGCATCAGTCCTTCCAGTGAACACCTGGGACTGATCTCCTTAGGATGGACTAGTTGGATCTCCTTGCAGCCCAAGGAACTCTCAAGAGTCTTCTCCAACAACACAGTTCAAAAGTATCGATTCTTCGGCACTCAGCTTTCTTTATAGTCTAACTCTCACATCCATACATGACTACTGGAAGAACCATAGCTTTGACTAGATGGACCTTTGTTGGCAAAGTAATGTCTCTGCTTTTTAATATGCTGTCTAGGTAGCATAACTTTCCTTCCAAGGAGCAAGCGCCTTTTAATTTCATGGCTGTAGTCACCATCTGCAGTGATTTGGGAGCCCAAGAAAATAAAGTTTCTCATTGTTTTCATTGTTTCTCCATCTATTTGCCATGAAGTGATGGGACCAGATGCCATTATCTTAGTTTTTTGAATGTTGAGTGTTAAGCCAACTTTTTCACTCTCCTCTTTCAGTTTCATCAAGAGGCTTTTTAGTTATTTTTCCATTTCTGCCATAAGGGTGGTGACATTGCATATCTGAGATTATATTTCTCCTGGCAATCTTCATTCCAGCTTGGGCTTCATCTATATATATATAGATGAGCTTATATATATACAAGCTTGAGCTTCATATATATAATGGATTATAGTTTTATATATATATATAAAATGGATTTGTGTTTGTTGAATCATCCCTTGTGTCATTGGAATAAATCCAACTTGATTGTGGTGTATGATCCTATTGTTAAATTAGGTTTAATTTTGTTGAAGATTTTTTCATCCATATTCATCTGAGCTATTGGTCTGTAGTTTTCTTTTTTGTAGTGTCTTTGTGTGTTATCAGGGTAATGGTGGCCTCATAGAATGAATCTGGGAGTTTTCTCCCTCTACAGTTTTTTTGGAATAGTTTGAGAAGATAGATAAAAGTTGTTCTTTATATGTTTGGTAATATCCACTGTGAAGCTGTCCAGACCTGGACTTTTGTTTTCTGGGAGTTTTTATTAGAAATTCAATTCTGCTTTTAGTGATTGGTCTGTTCAACTTGTCTGTTTCTTCTAGACTCAGTCTTGGAAGGCTATCTTTTTCTAGAAATTTGTTCATTTCTTCTCCTTTTTCAGTCGCTAAGTCATGTCCAACTCTTTCTGACCCCATGAACTGCAGCATGTCAGGCTTCTCTCTCCATCACTATCTCCCTGAGTTTGCTCAAACTCATGCCCATTGAATCCATTAATACCCCAAATGAGCTTTTTAGCCAACCAATAAATAAGCTCTCCTGCCCAATCTTATTTTCTAGTCCCCTTAATTAAGCACTCTTAGAATTCAGACCCACAGGTTCTCCTCCAGCTCCTGTCAATACACAATGGCTAAGTCTCGTTTTCTCTTTAGAATGCTAGGCATTATTAACACCAGGGTATCACAGAGATGTCAGAAGAGCCTAGAGGTTCAAAATGTCCAGGGTCATTCACCCAGATATTCTCTTTGCAAGTGTCAAGATCCCATTTTATCCCAACCAGGCCCTGATCTTGTCTTAACTTATTATGCCCAAAGTCCAAGTCCCCAAAACCAAGAGAACAAGACATCCACGGCAATGCAAACGCAAAAAGGGTATTTATTGCTAGCTCGAGCTAGGGCCCCCAGCCACATCCAACGCAGTGGAGTGGAGCCAGAGACCCCGAGCCCTGGATCACAGTAGTATTTATAAGTTTAGGACAAAGACAGGGAGTTAGCAAGGGTTGATTGGTTACAAGGGTTTCTTGGCATCTACTAATTGGCTAAATTTTCACACGCGTGGGCTTTCTTAGGGGGTTTCTATCCTTGTCCCGATTGGCTCAGACCAGGCTACGGGGAGTATGCTGATAGGCTGAGTCTTCCTGTCACTGGCGGGGGTGATTTTGGTCCCACCTGGGCCATACTCATTCCAGCCTATTTTAGTTATGGCTCCTATCAGGCCTCAACAAACTAACCTCCCTTGATTGGGCATTTAATCTTATCTGGCGCTCTACACTCCATTAACTACTAGTCATCAGTTTCCTCTGCCTTCCTGTTGCTGGAGACTGTTTTTGTAAGCTTTCAGAAGGTCTATAGATTTTCATGCTTGGATTGCCCACACCGTTCCAGGATCTTTTTCTGGGGCAGTAATGGGCTTAACAATAGCCATTCATTCCCATTATTTTTAAAGTTTGTTTCCCAGTTCTTCTCAGAGGGCTGATACTTTCCACTAGCTAAAGCATAGCTCCTCCAGTGGTATCCTTCACCATTCACTGCCGGGGTCCAGCCCTGGTGGATCCAGGGAATTCGAAGTGGGGACGGCGTTGGCGAGGGAAAAAACATTTATTTATTAATATAAGATTAGGAAGAAATAGTGTAGTAGGAAAATTAAGTGGAGAAAAGAGGCTGAATAAATTGGTTTACGTGGAAAGCCAATAAAGTTCCAGACAAGGAGCTTGCACCATCTACGTTAGGCCACCAGCGTCCATTTGAATATCGGAGAGTGCCCCACCTTGGGCTCTCTCTCTTACGGATCTTAAAAAGCCAGGACAAGTAAGTAGACATGGTGAGCCTCCACACCCCAGATAGGAATTCAGCCTGAAATTAGAGTAAAGAGGAGACACGGGGGAAACCAGTCCAGCAACTGGCTTCCCCTCTATAGTCCTTCAAGGCCTTTTATATTTTTGATTATACATATAGATCAATGGGTAATACAATAGCGTTAGCAGCCCAGGCTCTTTCTGTATATCTTTTTGTATACAAAAGGTCTCAGGTGATTTACATTATCTTCTGGCCAAGAGGCTTGCTAACACTTTTTGGCTCTCTTCCTTAATGAATGTTAATTTCGTTTCCCCTGAAGTGTTTTTCTTTAATCTGCATCTCCCTAAAGTACTAAAGTTACATCTCTATAGAACAAAGGCACAGTGGGTTATAACAAAGAAGGTATTTAACTCAAAGATCTAATGTTGCTAATACCAGGTCTACTACTTGTTTTTCTATATACCAACTATATCTAAAAATGAAGGATATGAAAATTTTGCAGCAATTATTGGCTCAACAAATGAAACCTTTAATCAGTCCTATTCTAATGATTTTAACTCCTCGGAAGCCCCTACATTCCTAGGATGTTTTAAGCTTCCTGTGCCTCCTGCGGTCAGGAGGCCTCAAACAATCACATGTGCAGCTGTACGAGTCCTGCAGGCAGGCTAGAAAGCCATCAGAGGGGTTTTTGGATTGAAACACTCATATTATGCCCAGGAGATTTATTATCTAAAAGCTCTAATTTTTTCCAGAAAAAGGTGGTGGGGGGACAGCCCCCTGTTAATGACAGAAGGGTAGGTGGAAAGCATAACACAGTAAAGCAAGCAGATTCTGGTCTTGGGGGGCGGGGTGGGTGCTCAGGAAATTCCAGGGGGAACCCCTGAAGCCGATCACATCCTTGCATTTTATCAGGCTTCCTTCCGCATGACCTTGTCACGGGTAGGATTCCTCACGCTGGCTCCCGGCAATTCACCAGTGGAGTAAGGTTTAATAATTGGACAGCCACTTTATGTCCAGGCACATTTGTGTTCCCCTTACCAGTTGGACTGAAAGTGATCCTAGTCCCAATTAACATCTTATCTCAGTTTTCAGATGCCTCTCACTACCAACTGGCATAAGTTATTTATTCCAAAAACAATGCTTACATAGAATTTGGGGGCTTCCCAGGTGGTGCTAGTGGTAAACAATCTGCCTGCCAATGCAATAGACGCATGATCCATCCCTGGGTCGGGAAAATCCCCTGAAGTAGGGAATGGCAACCCACTCCAGTATTCTTACATGGAAAACTCCATGGACAGAGGAGCCTGGCATGCTCCATGGGGTTTCAAAGAGTCAGATGCCCCTGAGCACCTGAGCACACAAATAGAATTTGATGTATAAACACCTATGGAAAGAAGGTGCCCGATTTTGTTTTCATTTAAAATACTTATGTTTTGTTCATCATCTTTCCTCACTCTAGTCCCTTTCCTGGAGAAAGAAAACCAAATTTGCCAGAGAGGAAAATTGAACTATAAAGCCTTGGTTTTCCTCCAGTTACAGTCAATTCAGGGTGTTGCCATCGCAGGAAGGGCATGATCTTGGCCTAGGTAGCGATCGCCAGCTAAGGTAGGCTCTGGAGAAGCTGACAGCTGCAGGATGCCTTCTAAGTGTGATCCCAGCAACACGTCTTTCTGTAAAGGTCCATTCATAGGTGATGCATCCCTTGTTTGCCATAAGCAAATTGCTTATTGGTAAGAGGAAGGAGAAAAAAGAAGTCTAAAATAATACTCTTTTGGTAGATATTGCTCGAGCTAATCAGCACCTGGGAAACTGCATTCCCCAGTGAACCAGTGAAGTTGCTCAGTCATGTCCGACTCTTCGCAATCCCGTGGACTGTAGCCCACCAGGCATCCATGGAATTTTCCAAGCAAGAGTACTGGAGTGGGTTGCCATTTCCTTCTCCAGGGGATCTTCCCGACCCAGGGATCAAAACTAGGTCTCCTGCGTTGCAGGCAGATGCTTTGCCATCTGAGCCACCAGGGAAGCTCCTTCCCCCTTGTAGTAAAGCTCTGTGGCTAGCTCAGGATGAACGGAATGTGGGAAAAATTGAAGTCTATCACTGCCAGACAGAGACAGTTGAAAGCTCACTCACCACCCAGCCTGACTTCCTCAGCTACAGTATTTGGGAAGCCACATACTCCAGGTGGCACAGCAACACCGTGGGTCCTCCAGCAGCCTGCAGCCTTGAGGTAAGCACTTAAAGCGTGGAACTCAGAAGAGGTATGGAGTGAGATTTTAAATGTAGGGGTTATAGGCACATAGACGAAAATTGTTTGAGTAAAGAGTGAATACAGAGTAAATAAGAGAGCTTTGGACGGAGCTCTGGAAATCTCCACCATTTAAATCTCAGAAGACTCTGGCAAAAGAGGTTGAGGAAGAGTGAGAAGCACTTTAAGTTGGGTTCTAATATAACTATTCTACTATTTTCATAGCACTTTTGAGAATTATGTGAAATTACTTAATCCCTCCTCCCTTAAAATGTAAAGTACTTAGGAGCAAGGATCTTGTTGTTTTGTTCACTGTTAAAATGCTCAACATACAGTCCTTGACATACATGGATATTCTGTAATATTTGTTGAACTATTGAACTCTAAAGGAAAATGACCAGATAGAGAGTGGAGGGGAAAGAAAAAAAATATGTTACTAGGAAACCAAAGAAAGAAAGTGTAGTCAACTAGCAGGGACTGGTCAAGTAAGAACAGGACTGAGGGAGGCAGTTTTGCATTAGCCATAAGGAGGGCAATCCTGACGATGGCTAGGAATCATTTAGTGGAGTTATGGGAGCAAAGTCCAGATGGTGTTGGGGTGTAGAAAGAATGATGAGTGAAGACATAGAAACAGGATGTATACATAACTCTCATTATGAGAAGTTTAGGAAAAACATAAAAGTAGCTGGAAGAAGGAGTTTGTTTCAGGGATTTTTTTAACGCTAAGACACAAACATGTTTAAGTCTCATTGAGATACAGCTGGTGATAATTGAGTAACAGGGATCGAAAGCACAGATGATGGAACAGCCTATGGCAGGAAGCAGGCTCACAGCCACTATAACAGAGGAACGAAAAGGGATGAGCATATTAGAAACGCAGGCAGGCAGGTGTGAATACTTGCTGGCAGGAGATAGTGAAATTGTCTATCAACAATTATTGATAGATCAACAGAGTAAATAAAGAATCAAAAGGTTTGCAGTCATTGAAGATTAAAGAACCTTTTATTTTCCTGAGAGAAATAGAAATGGAGCTGACTTCTGACACATGACGGAAATTCAGGCAATTTTAAGGTCCTTTTAAGTTTGTTGGCTATGAATTTATAGACTGTTACCAGCCTGACTTGTTTGGATGATTTTTAGCTGCACAAAGCAGTCTATGGGCAGGCTGAAGCTGAAGAGCTGGATTCTTCATGGTTGCAGTTTTGGTAGGCAGTTAGAATTAAAAGAAAATGGACAAGTTTGGGGCCTTATTGAGGAGAGAGGCTCAAAATCTAAACTGGATTAGAAGAGAACAGAGGAGAAGGCTGACCTGTAGGTAAAATAAATGAGTAAATGAATCAGAAGACAAAGAGTGGTCAAAGAAAAGTGCTTAGGCAGGCAAACTGCAAAAACAGGAAGTTTGAATCCGAAGTCATGCCTGAAGAAGAGATTTCAGAGGTGGGGCAGGTTTGAGTGAGGTCCCAGGTGTGGCCATACCTTGGAGATGGTGGAGAGAGGGCTGCAAGGATGAAAACACAAGAAAACTCAGCAGCAATGGCAGTAACTGGCTCAGGCTGTTGGCAGCAAATCTGAGGCCCAGTCGTGTTGCCAAGGGTTGTGGCAGAAAAGCATACAGTTGAGGCAGAAGGAGCTAAAGTCAACAGGAGGTTGGTGGTCAGCAGGGCTGTTTAAGGGTAACAAAATGAGCCAGGCCTGAGAGGGGATCACAGTGGTGGACTCTGGTGAAAGCAGACTGGAGGCCAGCGACTGGCTCAAACCCTTTTCTGTGGTCTCCTAATTTCTCTCAGCCTCTCATCCCCGATGCAGAGCTTAGGACCTGAAAGAATTTCTTTATGAAGAAAATGACATTTAATGGACTTTCATGTTTCACCCAAGATAAGGAGTCAAAGCTACATTTTTAAAAATCCACATTTTTTTTTTTTTTTGCTCTAAGTTTGATTTTCTCTCTTTCTATGTCTCCTTCCTTCTTCCTCTTTCAGTCCCTCTCAGCATTTAATTGAGGGAATGTTGTATTATCCCATTTTCAACTAATCTTTCTTATCATGGATAGAAAACGTTTTTTGAAGCTTGTAAAGGCAAAATTTTAACAGTGCGATGTAGTTAACTCATATAGAGTTAATATTATACTGAATAAATACCTTCATGAGTATTATCATGATTAATAACTGCATATGTAAACCATGTTGCTTGTACATATGGTAATAAATATTTTATTCAGATTAGCCATTATAATGAAATATTTAGTGACACATGATTGCAGGAACATTTCCAAAAGCAATTAGAGGATTCAAAACTGATGGAACTGCTTTTTTCAAAGTGATGACTCCCTATGAAACAAATTCTACTTTTAATGTGCTCTTTGAAGAGAATGACCAGTTTCTTTCAAGTTAAAATGTCATTATTACTGGGTGAGTGACTGATCTCTCTGAAGTAGAGGAAGCATCTTTCAAGCTAGAATAGAAAACATTGATTCATACAAAAAACAAAAAACAAAAAAAAATTTGGCATACCACAGAGGTTTAAATCACTGGAAAGGCTCTAGTGCTTAAAAGTTGGATTTCAGTTTCTAAGTAAATTGTACTGTTTTGCAGCCATCTGTTTCACAATTAAAATACATTTTTGAGAAGTATGTTCAAACATTAAAAGCCTGAGAATGAGAAGTAGAAGACATAATACTAAAGATCAAACTGTGCTTCAAATGCATCTTTAATAAAGTAATATACTAGTATATTATTATTATAGTATAAAGAAGCAAGATAAGAAAGAAAATACAAAAATATTTGTAAGTAGTTGCTCTCATTTGAAAAAATGCCAACCATGAACTAGAGGTATGTTTCAACGATACATCAATAATATCTGAATAAAACAATTAAGGTATACTACAAAAATTCCTCTCACCAAAAAAAAAACCACCAGGTGAGTTATAAATTTAAAAGAAACATGTTCAAGCCAGAAATAATATCCTTTTATATTTTAAAAAACCACTAGAATATAATGTTAATTTTTCAAAAATCCACATGCCTGTCATTGATTAATTAAAATAAAAACAATTAATTTTTCTCATGAAAAATTAATAATTGTTAAGTGCTAAAATCCTAACTATACCTTGCAGAAGAAAACAGAGTAAGAATCTAATAAGCTTTCAAATGCAAAATTTCATAAAAATCACTTTTGAACAGATTAAAATTATTAAAATGATTTTTCACTGTTCCATCACTAACTTGTATATGACTCTTTGTGACCCCATGAACTGCAGCACACCATGCTTCCCTGTCCTTCACTATCTCCTGAAGTTTGCTCAAACTCATGTCCACTGAGTTGGTGATGCTGTCCAACCATCTCATCCTCTGTTGCCCTCTTCTCCTTTTGCCCTCAATCTTTCTAGCATCAGGGCTTTTTCCAGTGAGTCGGCTCTTCGAATCAGGTGGCCAAAGGATTGGAGCTTCAGCATTAGTCCTTCCAATGAATAATCAGGGTTGATTTCCTTTAAGATTGACTGATTTGATCTCCTTACTGTCCATGGGACTCTCAAGAGTCTTCTTCAGCACCACAATTCAAAAGCATCAGTTCTTTGGTGCTCAGCATTCTTTAGGGTCCAATTTTCACATCCATTCATGATTACTGGAAAAACCATAGCTTTGACCATAGGGACCTGTGTTGGCAAAGTCTCTGCTTTTTAATACACTGTCTAGGTTTGTCATGGCTTTTTTCCCAAGGAAGAAGCATCTTTTAATTTAGCGGCCATAGTCACCATCCACAGTGGTTTTGGAGCCCCCCAAAATAAAATATGTCACTGTTTCTACTTTTTCCTCATCTAATTGCACGAAGTGATGGGACTGGATGCCATGATCTTAGATTTTTTTGAATGTTGAATTTTAAGGTAGCTTTTTCACTCTTGTCTTTTACCCTCACCAAGAGGCTCTTTAGTTCCTCTTCACTTTCTCAAGTGGTATCACTACATATCTGAGACTGTTTATTTCTCCCAGCAATCTAAATTCCAGCTTGTAAGCCATCTAGCCTGGCATTTCCCATGATGTACTCTGCATGTAAGTTAATTAAGCAGGGTAAAAATGCATCCTTGACGTACTCTTTTCCCAATTTTGAATCAGTCTGTTGTCCCATGTCTGGTTCTAACTATTGCTTCTTGACCTGCATACAAGTTTCTCAAGAGACAGGTAACATGGTCTGGTATTCCCATCTCTTTAAGAGTTTTCCATAGTTTGTTGTGATCCACACAGTTATAGGCTGTAGCGTAGTCAATGGAGCAGAGTAGATTTTAATTCCCTTGCTTTTTCTATGATCCTACAGAATTTCGGAATTTGATCTCTGGTTCCTCTGTCGTTTCTAAATCCAGCTGGTACATCTGGAAGTTCTCGGTTCACGTACTGCTGAAGCCTCGCTTGAAGGATTTCTAATAATTAGATTCTGACTATTTCTCTTTATAGTACTAACTATATAGTTACTTTAAATAAAATAATAAAACCATTATACATGTAACATTGATTTTGAAAAGAAAATATAGCAACAGCACTAATTTTACACTTTTTATGAGAAAACTTTCCAAAAGTACAATTTAAAGAATCTCAGTTCCTAATTTTTCCATATATTATATATGCACTAAGGAATAGTGCATTTAAAAAAGGACTATGATCTTGATAATTCTCAAACATATTATTTTTAAACTTCAATTGATTA
>SJYQ01002942.1:753273-768722 GCA_006410935.1 Redunca redunca
TCTATCAGATCTAGGCCCTTGAATCTATTTCTCACTTCCACTGTATAATCATAAGGGATTTGATTTAGGTCATACCTGAATGGTCTAGCGGTTTTCCCTACTGTCTTCAATTTAAGTCTGAATTTGGTAATAAGGAATTCATGATCTGAGCCACAGCCAGCTCCTGGTCTTGTTTTTGTTGACTGTATAGAGCTTCTCCATCTTTGGCTGCAAAGAATATAATCAATCTGATTTCGGTGTTGACCATCTGGTGATGTCCATGTGTAGAGTCTTCTCTTGTGTTGTTGGAAGAGGGTGTTTGCTATGACCAGTGCATTTTCTTGGCAAAACTCTATTAGTATTTGCCCTGCTTCATTCCTTATTCCAAGGCCAAATTTGCCTGTTACTCCAGGACTTCCTATTTTTGCATTCCAGTCCCCTACGTCTCCCTCCCCTTCTTGTTAGTACTCATCAGGAGAGGCGGATATACCTTGGGCAGTTTGGCTGGAGCAGGATCCTGGAAGTGCTGGCCAGAGGCCTCTGTCACTGGGATCGGAGCCTGCCGAGGTGGCGGCTCTACAACCTCAGCGAGAGCTGGTGGAGAAGCAGCAGCTGCTGAAGGACTTCATCTGGCCCTGGATTGGGCAGTAAGGGGGTCTCCAGTCCTGGTGGAGCACTGGGAGGCAGGTGCATCATTATCCAGTATGGGGGAGGGGTCAGGTCATCCCCATCCAAATCCTGTAGAATTTCCTTTTTATCATTGGTTAATTTTTGTGCCATTAATATTTTTCCCTTTCCCTTCTGCATACAGAACCTTGTCCAAGTAGGAGGGTCTTGAGCTAACCCTAGCCATGAGTCAATGTATGGATATTGATCCAGGTGTCCTGGCTCTCCTGTGACTACTGTATAGACTGCTTCCACTATTTTTAAGTTCATGGTGTTCTCTGGTGGCCATCCTACTCCCATAGGGGGCCATTGACCTCACAGAGTATGTGGAGGTGGTTAGTCTTCATCTTCACCCCATTGCCTCCCCCTAATCCCTTCTTAGAATTTTTAATCATGTACTCCAATACAGTTGCCTTGGATTCACTTCCCCCCATCTTGCTTACCTTCTCAGACCTTCTTCTAATTTTCCTTTTCCTTCTGTCTACAAAGTTTTCAGTACCCTATGTATTTCTGATATTTCCACTCAATGACACTTAAATTGCCATTCTGCCTCCTTCCTAATTGGGGTGAGAAGAGCCTTACCTGCCAGATCCCAGAGGAAGAAGGGGGATTGGCATGCCTTCACCTGCAGGTCAGCACAGCCGAACCAGAACACGTGATCCAAGACTGTTTGTCCCTTAAAGTCCATTCTGCCTTGGTGGGCTTGATCAGGTACGGCTGAAAACACAGATGGGTTAAATATCCCATGTTCCAGGCCATCTCCAGGAAAGCCAATTCATACTCACTTATGTTTCCCCTTCCTTCTAGCCTAACAATTCCGAGAGGGTCAAGAATTTCACAGCAGATGGGACGCCTCCTGGGGGAGGGCAGAATACGAGCATACAAGGACCAGTTTCTTATCCTAAAAATCCCCTGGCAATCGCTGGTAATAATTTTCCCTGAGACAGTGTGGACACACCTCCTAAATGACCTTCACAAATTTCCTTCCTAAACCAGAGTACGCTCGTCGACCTGTGTACCAAGCAATTGCTGCTGCCTGCCTATTCCAGGCCCCTGTGGGTCTGTGCCCCTTCTAGTCCCTCCCAGGGGGGTGATCAGGCCCCCTCTTCCACCCTGCCGGGTGGGTTCCTCCTCACCTGAGTGCTCAATTCCCTTGCTGTTGTTCACTACCTGCCAAAGTGAAGAAACAGGGCACTGAAAGGCTGAATTCTTCCAGACGGGCGAGGCACCTTCCCCACTCTAGGAGATTCAAGCCACAAAGCCTCGGGTTAGCCTCAAATGAGACCTGTCTTCTCAAAGTGAGGAGTTTCCCAGCCAATGCACCAAATGTTGTAGCCTCACGTTCCAGGAAACAAACTCACTCAGAAGGACAGTGCAGATAGTGGAGTGCAGTTTATTACACCGGTGGGCCCAAGGCAGAGTCTCCTCTTAGCCAAGGACCCCGATCAGCATTTGTGAAAACCTTTTATATCCCATGTGTATGTGTCTGAACCCACCACTCCAAATTCCTTGAGACTTACATAAACCAAGGAAAATACAATCCCAATAAACCCATCATTCACGTACTATGTGCTCATGTGCTCAGACAGTCAAACAATTAGCCAATAATCAATAAACCCAAGGTTATACTCAGATAGATACAGAAAAATGTATGGCCTGTCTGGAGGAAGGGGTAATTAGTGTATGTTTTCTCTAGATATGATCTTCAAGTTCCCCTGTCTGGAGGGGGTCTTATCCTTCTGTTGTTGTTTTCATAGGCACTAAACACAGAGTTCAGAGTCCATTGGAAAGGTGGCTGAGCATGATCAGCACGAACAGGCCTAAGATGGAGTCCAGGCCCTGTGAATTCCTTCTTCAGTATAGTCATTTTATATTATTAATTTTTCCTGTCCAAAAACATATCTTTTCATCTGTTTGTGTCATCTTTTATTTCTTTCATCAGTATCTTATGTTTGGTATACAGACCTTTTGCCTCCATAGGTAGGTTTTATTATTCCTAGGTATTTATGCTTTTTGATATGATGAAAAATGGAATTGCTTCCTTAATTTTTCTTTCTGATCTTTCATTGTTAGTGTATAGGAATGCAAGAGGTTTCTCAGGATTAATTTTGTGCCCTGCAACTTTACTTTCATTGAGCTCTAGTAGTTTTCTGGTAGCATATTTGGGATTTTCTATGTACAGTATCATGTCATCTGCAAACAGTAACAGTGTTAAAACTTCTTCCTTTCCAATTTATAGTCTATATCTTTTTCTTCTCTGATTGCCATGGCTAGACTTCCAAAACACTATTGAATAAAAGTGGTGAAAGTGGACATCCTCATCTTGTTCCCTTTCTTAGAGGAAATACTTTCAGCTTTCCATCTTTAAGACTAATCTTAGTGTGGACTTGGCATTTATTATGTTGAGGTAGGTCCTCTCTATGCTCTCTTTCTAGGGAGTTTTTGTCAAAACAAACAAACAAAGAATGTTAAACTTTATCAAAAGATTTTTTTGCATGTACTGAGATTATCATAGGGTTTTTATTCTTCTGTTGGTTAATGTGGGGTGTCACACTGATTTGTGCATATTGAAGAATCCTTGAATCCCTGGGATAAATCCCATTTGTCATGGTGTGTAATCCTTTTAATGTATCTTTAGATTTGATTTGTTACTATCTTGTTAAGGAATTTTGCATCTATTTTCATCAGTGATATTGACCTACAATTTTCTTTCTGTGGTAGCTTTGTCTGGTCAGAGTGGTGGTGGCCTCATAGAATGAGTTTAGGAATGTTCCTTCCTTTGCAATTTTTTGTAAGAGTTTCAGAAGGATAGATGTTGACTCTTCTCTGAGTATACTTTGAGAGAATTCACCTGTGAAGGCATCTGGTCCTGGACATTTGTTGAGAATTTTTTAATCACAGTTCCAATTTTAGTTCTTGTGATTAGTCTGTTCATATTTTATGTTTCTTCATGATTCAGTCTTGGAAGGTTGTAACTTTCTAAGAATAGTTTCATTTATTTTAGGTGTTCATTTAATTGGCATATAGTGGCTTAAAGTCCTGTCTCGTGTGCTCAGTTATGTCACACTCTTTGTGGCCCAATGGATGGTAGCCCACGAAGCTCCTCTGTCCATGGTATTTTCCAGGCAAGAATACTGGAGTAGGTTGCCACTTCCTACCCCAGGGAATCTTCCTGACTGAGATCGAATCCATATTTTATGGTAGTTCTAAGGATTCTTTGTATTTTTATGGTGTCAGTTGTAACTACTTCTTTGTCATTTCTAATTTTATTGACTTGGGCCCCCTCCTTTTTTTCTTGAAGAGTCTGGCTGAAGGATTATCAATTTTGTTTCTTTTCAAAGAACCAGCTTTTATTTTCTTTCATCTTTTCTATTGTTATCTCTGTTTCTGTTTCATTTGTTTCTGCTCTGATCATTATGATTTCTTTCCTTCTACCACCTTTGGGGTTGTGTTTGTTCTTTCTCTAGCTATTTTAGGTATAAGGTTACATTGTTTATTTGAGATTTTTTTTGGTTTCCTGAGGTAAGCATGTATTGCTATAAATTTCCCTCTTAAATTTGCTTTTCTCGCATCTCATAGGTTTTGGATTATTGTGTTTTCATTGTCATTTGTCTCTAAGTATTTTTCCTTCTTTGATTTCTCCAGTGATCCATGGTCATTTAATAACATATTGTTTAGTCTGATAGCATTGTAGTTGATAAGGTACTTGATATGATTTCAATTTTCTTAAATTTACCGTGGCTTATTTTGTGACCCAGTATGTGATCACTTTTGAAGAATGGTCCATGTGCACTTGAGAAGAATGTGTATTTTGCTTTTGTATGGAATGTTCTATAAATATTGATTAAGTTCATATCATCTAATGTGTAATTTAAGGCCTATGTTTCTTTATCAATCTTCTATCTGAATAGTCTCTCCATTGATGTAAATAGGGTGTTATTGTTATTGTGTAACTATCATTATATACTGTTATTGTGTAACCATCAATTTCTCTTTTAATGGCTATTAGGATTTGCCTTATATATTCAAGTGTTTCTATGTTTGGTGCATATATATTTACAATTATATGCCTTCTTTTTGGATTGATTCCTTGGTCATCATGTAGTGTCCTTTGTTTCTTGTAACAGTATTTTAAAATCTATTTTCTCTGATATAAGAATTGCTATTCCAGCTTTCTTTTGGTTTCCATTTAAATGGAAAATATTTTTCTGTCCCCTCTCTTTCAGTCTATATGTGTCCATAGATATGGGTCTCTTATAGACAACATATATACATGTCTTGGTTATGTATCCATTCAGCAAGTCTGTGTCTTTTGGTTGAAGGATTTAATTCATTTCTATTAATGTAAATATTGATGTGTATGTTCTTATTGACATTCTGTTAATTGTTTCAGATTTGGTTATGTAGGTCTTATTTCTTACATTCCTTTTTTGTTTTATTCTCTTGTGATTCGATGTCTATCTTTATTGTTGTGTTTGGATTGGTTTATCTTGTTAGTGTATCTGTTGTAGCTTTTTGGTTTGTAGTTCCCATGAGATACCAAGGGAACATTTCATGCAAAAAATAGGCAGAATAAAGGACAGAAATGGTATGGACCTAACAGAAGCAGAAGATATTAAGAAGAGGTGGCAAGAATACACAGAAAAGCTATAAAAAAAAAAAAAAGATCTTCATGACCCAGATAATCACGATGGTATGATCACTCACCTAGAGCCTGACATCCTGAATCCAAAGTCAAGTGGTCCTTAGGAAGCATCACTACGAACAAAGCTAGTGGAGGTGATGAAATTCCAGTTGAGCTATTTCAAATCCTAAAAGATGATGCTGTGAAAGTGCTGCATTCAATATGCCAGCAAATTTGGAAAACTCAGCAGTGGCCACAGGACTAGAAAAGGTCAGTTTTCATTCCAATCCCAAAGAAAGGCAATACCAAAGAATGCTCAAACTACTACACAATTGCACTCATCTCACACACTAGCAAAGTAATGCTCAAAATTTTCCAAGACAGGCTTCAACAGTATGTGAATTGAGAACTTCCAGATGTTCAAGTTGGTTTTAGAAAAGGCCAAGGAACCAGAGATCAAATTGCCAACATCCACTGGATTATTAAAAAAGCAAGAGTGTTCCAGAAAAACATTTACTTCTGCTTTAATTCACCATGCCAAAGCCTTTGACTATGTGGATCACAACAAACTGTGGAAAATTCTTCAAGTGGTGGGAATACCATACCACCTGACCTGTCCTGAGAAATCTATATGCCAGTCAAGAAGCAACAGTTAGAACTGGACATGGAACAACAGACTGGTTCCAAATCAGGAAAGGAGTATACCAAGGCTGTATATTGTCACCCTGATTATTTAACTTATATGCAGAGCACATCATGAGAAATGCTGGGCTGGGTGAAGCACAATCTGGAATGAAGATTGCCAGGAGAAATATCAATAACCTCAGATATGCAGATGACACCACCCTATTGGCAGAAAGTGAACAACTAAAGAGCCTCTTGGTGAAAGTGAAAGAGGAGAGTGAAAAAGTTGGTTTAAAACTCAACATTCAGAAAACTAAGATCATGGCATCTGGTCCCATCATTTCATGTCACATAGATGGGGAAACAGTAGAAACAGTGACTGACTTTAGTTTGGGGGGCTCCAAAATCAGTGCCGATGGTGACTGCAGCCATGAAATTAAAAGACTCTTGCTCCTTGGAAGAAAAGCTATGACCAACCTAGATAGCATATTAAAAAGCAGAGACATTACTTTGCTCAAAAAGGTCCATCCAGTCAAAGCTATGGTTTTTCCAGTAGTCATGCATGGACATAAGAGTCGGACTATAAAGACAGCTGGGGACCAAAAAATTGATGCTTTTGAACTGTGGTGTTGGAGAAAACTCTTGAGAGTCCCTTGGACTGCAAGGAGATCCAACCAGTCCATTCTAAAGAAAATCAGTCCTGAATGTTCATTGGAAGGATTGATGCTGAAGCTGAAACTAATACTTTGGCTACGCTATGCAAAGAACTGACTCCTTGGATAAAACCCTAAAGCTGGGAAAGATTGAAGGCAGGAGGGGAAGGAGATGACAGAGGATGAGATGGCTGGATGGCATCACCAACTCGATGGATATGAGTTTGAGTGAGCTCCAGGAGTTGGTGATGGACAGGGAAGCCTGGCGTACTGCAGTCCATGGAGTCTCAGTGTTGGACACGACTGAACGACTGAACTGAACTGTACTGGAGCCTACAGGCTATTGGGTGGGGCCTGTCTCAGCGCTGAAATGGTGACCTCTAGGAGAGTTTACACTGGTTAGTATACCATGGGATGTCCAGCACAGTGTCGTTGCCCCCACAGTGAGCCACAATTGACCCCAGGTTCCCCAGGAGAGCCTCCAAGACCTGCAAGTAATTGTGGCCCAGGCTACTAAGGAGTCACTGTTTTGCCTTGATCCTAGTACATGTGAAACCTCCATGAGTGGAGTCACTGTTTCTCCCAGTCCCAAGGAGCTCCTGCACTAAAGCCTTCCTGGCTTTCAAAGCCAAGTGCTCTTAGGCTCCTTCCTCTAAAGCCAGATTCCTAAGCTTGGGAGTCTAAGGTTGGGCTCAGAACTCTGAGTCCTATGGGAGAAACTCTGCAATAAAATTATTTTCCAGTTTGTGCATTGCCCAACTTGTAGTTATGGCATTGGATTATATAGCAAAAGCATGTCTCCTACCATCTCATTGAGGCTTCTTCTTTTATGGTAGGTTCAAGTCTTTTTTTCTTTTTTGTTAATATTTGTTCAGGAATTTGTTGTGATTCTGGTATTCTCATGAGAGGAGGTGAACTCAAGTTCTTCTGTTTGCCATCTTATTGCCAGCCTGTTCCATTTATTTTTGTTCTGGTTTTTATTCTTTGGGTTGTTTTTTTTTTTTTTTTTTTAACTTACCTTTGGNCTTACCTTTGGTTATGTTTTTTTCTTTCTTTTTCAAGTTCTTTTAGGTGTAAGTTAGATTTTATTATTTGAAATTTTTCTGTTTCCTGAGGTAGGCTTGTACTGCTATGAACTTCTCTATTAGAACAGTTTTTGCTATGTCCCACAGGTTTTGAATCACTGGGTTTCCATTTTCATTGTCTCCAGTTATTTTTATTTCCTCCTTGTTTTCTTCAATGACTCATTGATTGTTTAGTAGCACATTGTCTAGCCTCCATTTATTTGTGGACTTTGCAGTTTTTTACTGTAGTTGATTTCATTTTCTCATAAAAAATGCTTGATATGATTTTAACCTCCTGTGATCAATCTGGAGAATGTTCCATGTGCATTTGAAAAGAGTGTGCACTCTGCTGCTTGCATAGAAGGTTTTCTATATATCTTATTAAGTTCATCTGCTCTGATGTGTGAAGACCAGTGTTTTTCTATTCATTCTATGTCTAGATGATCTGTCCATTGGTGTAAGTAGGTCCCACACTATTATTTTGTTGCTAATATTTTCTACTTATGTGAGTTAATATTTGCTTTATGTCTTCAGGTTCTTTTGTGTTGAGTGCACATATATTTATGAATGTTCTGTCCTCTTTTTGTATTGAGACCCTTTTCACTATGTAACATTCCTCTTTGTTCCTGTTACATTTTTTGTTTTGAAGTTTATTTTGTCTGGTATATGCATTCCCTCCCCAGCTTTCCTTTGGTTTCATCTGTACATCTTCCTGTCCCCTCACTTTCAGTGTGTTTCCAGCTGATGTGAGTCTCTTCTGGAAGCATGTGTATGTGTCTTATTTTTTATCCATTCAATCATTCAATGTCTTTTGATTGGAGCATTTACCATATTTACATTTAAGGTAATCACTTAAAAGTATTATTTATTGCCATTTTGTTCATTGTTTACAGGGTTTTTTTGTTTGTTTGTAATTCTATTTCTCCTGTTTTTGTTCCATTCCTTTGTGATTTGATTACTGTCTTTAGAGCTATAATTGTGTAACTTTCTATTTTCTGAGTGTGTATCTGTTACAGGTTTTTAGTTTGTGGTTACCGTGAGGTTTATATATAATTAGTTTAAGTTGATCTCATAAGTTTGAACACATTCTAACAACCCTGTATTTTTAGTCCCCAACACCATGGGTAATACTTTTGACATCATATTTCACATCTCTTTGTTTTCTGTATCCCATATTATTCATTGTGAATAAAGATGTTTTTACTATTTCTTAAAATGTTCATACAATTTTTAAAGTTTAAACTCCATTTACAGTTATTACAAAATATTGGTATATTCCCTATGTTATATAATACATCCTTGAGGCTAACTTGTACCTCCCACTCCACATTGATATTGCCCCACTGACTCCTCCCCACTGATAATCACTAGTTTATTCTCTACATCTGTGAGTCCACTTCTTTTTGTTGTTTTCACATTTGTTGTATTTTTTTAGATTCCACATATAAGTAATATCATAGTGTATTTGTCTTTCTCTGTCTGACTTACCATAAAATCTCCAAGTCCATTCACATTGCTTAAAATGGTAAAATTTCATTCTTTTTTATGGCTGAGTATTATTCCATTAGGGGTGTGTGTGTGTGTGTGTGTGTGTATAACATACATATATATGCCACAAATTCTTTGTCCACTCATCTGTTGATGAATGTTTAGGTTGCTTCCATAGCCTGGTAATTGTTAATAATGCTGTGATGAACATTGGGTGCATGTATCTTTTCAAGTTGACAGTGAAAGTCACTCAGTTGTGTCCGACTCTTTGTGACCCCATGGACTGTACAGTGAATGGAATTCTCCAGGCCAGAATACTGGTGTGGGTAGCCTTTCCCTTCCCAGGGGCATCTTCCCAATCCAGGGATTGAACCCAGATCTCCTGGATTGCAGGTGAATTCTTTACCAGCTGAGCCACAAGGGAGGCCCATGTTTTCAAGTTAAGGCCTTTGTTTTTTTGGATATGTACCTGGGAGTGGAATTGCTGGGTCATATGGTAGTTGTATTTTTAGTGTTTTTGACTAACATCTGGACAGTTTTCCACAGGGGTTGCACCAATTTACACTACTAGCAACAGTATAGGAGGGTTCCCTTTTCTCCACATCCTCTCCAATATTTTTGATTTGTATTCTTTTTGATGATAGTCATTCTGACTGGTGTAAGATGATATCTCACTGTGACTTTTTTATTTGCATTTCCCTGATGATTAATGATATTGAGCATCTTTCAATATAGCTGTTGGCAATCTTCATATACTTTGGAAAAATGTCTAGTCTGGTCTTCTATCCATTTTTTTTTTCAGGCAAGGCTTTACTGGGGCCCAGGAGGAGGAAGCAATGGCACCCCACTCCAGTACTCTTGCCTGGAAAATCCCATGGACAGAGGAGCCTGGTGGGCTGCAGTCCATGGGGTAGCACAGAGTCAGAAATGACTGAAGTGAGGAGGAAGTGAGAACAAACAGTTTCCCTTCCTACTCACTCATGGGGTGGAGGAGTGGGAGAGAGAGAAGGGAGAGGTGAGCTTGTTCCCTATATAGGGTGAGGGTAGGGGTGTGTCCAGGGGTCAGGCTGGAGTGGTGGCTTAGGTGGTTTGCCCAATGCTGTGGTGGTGAATGCAGGGGCATGCTCAGTACTCTGATGTTGTTCTGAAAACCCTGATTTTACTCCTGGCTCTTGAGAAGTAGCAATAGTGGTTTTCTGGTCTTTTGTATATTTTGTCTGGAATTTGCCCTAATTGCACATGCATGCAGTTATTTTTAGTCACATACAGTTTCTTTGTATTTTGTTGCTGGAAGACAGGTTTGTCCAGGTGTAAGCATTGTAGCACCACAATAAAAATCCCAGGTTCCAGCCTGTCTCATTCCTCCCTGAGAGACTCTACACCCTCATTCTTATTGTGATCAGAAAAAATATTTGAAATAATTTCTATACTCTTTAATCTGTTGAGATTAGTTTTGTGCCATGGTATGTAGTTAATCCTAGAGAATATTACAGGTGCACTTGAAGGTGTATTCTGTTTTTGTTTTTGAATGTAATCATGAAAATATCAATTAAGCCTGACTTCTGCTGTATCATTTAGGATTTTCTTGCCACACTGATTTTTCTGTCTAGAAGATCTATCCATTGATGTGAGTAATTTTAAGGTTTCCTACTGTTATTGTATTCCCATCAAAGTCCCCTTATGTCTCTATTTGTTTTGTATATTTAGTTCAGTTCAGTCGCTCAGTCATGTCCAACTCTTTTCGACCCCATGAACTGCAGCACACAAGGCCTCCCTGTCCA
Organism: Redunca redunca; assembly: GCA_006410935.1. NCBI lineage: Eukaryota > Metazoa > Chordata > Mammalia > Artiodactyla > Bovidae > Redunca > Redunca redunca. The sequence continues at coordinate 764,153 of SJYQ01002942.1, forward strand.
TCACCAACTCCTGGAGTTCACTCAAACTCACGTCCATCAAGTCGGTGATGCCATCCAGCCATCTCATCCTCTGTCATCCCCTTCTCCTCCTGCCCCCAATCCCTCTCATCATCAGAGTGTTTTCCAATGAGTCAACTCTTCTCATAAGGTGGCCAAGTACTGGAGTTTCAGCTTTAGCATCATTCCTTCCAAAGAACACCCAAAACTGATCTCCTTCAGAATGGACTGGTTGGGTGCTCCTATATTAGGTGCATATATGTTGATGAGAGTAAAATCGTCTTGTATTGACCCTTTTATCATTATATAGTGTCCTTCTTTATCTCTTTTTATGGCCTTTGTTTTAAAGTCTCTTTTGTCTGATATGAGTATTGCAACTCCCACTTTCTTATCATGTCCATTTGCATGAAATATTATTTTCATCCCTTCACTTCAATCTATGCATGTCCTTTGTCCTAAGTGGGTCTCTCATAGGCAGCATATTGTAGGCTCTTGTTTTTGTTTTTGTATTTTTTATCCAGTCTGCCACTTTTTTGATTGAAGCATTCAGTCCATTGACATTTTGGGTAATTATTGACACATATGTATTTATTGCCATTTCAAACCTTGTTTTCCAGGTGATTCTGCTTCTTCTTTGCTTCTTTTTGCCTTTTTTTGTGTGTGTGGTTTGATTATTCATTTTATGCTTGTATTCTCTTCTTTTTGATTTTGGTAAAATCTATTGTATGTTTTTGATTTGTGGTGACCTATTTTTCAAGTATGTTAACCCCTTCCTGTATCTCCTTGCTTTAGGCTGATATTCATACAGGCTCAAGTGAAAATTGCTCAGACATGTCTGACTCTTTGTGACCCCAAGGGTCATACAGACCACGGAGTTTTCCAGGCCAGAATACTGGAGTGGGTAGCCATTCCCTTCTTCAGGGATTCTTCCCAACCCAGGGATTGAACCCAGGTCTCCTGCATTACAGATGCACTCTTTACCAGCTGAGTCACCAGGGAAGCCCAAGAATACTAGAGTGGGTAGCCTATCCCTTCTCCAGTGGATCTTCCTGACCTAGGAATCAAATTGGGTCTCCTGCATTGCAGGCAGATTCTTTACCAGCTGAGTTACTAGGGAAGCCAGTCTAAAAAAAAAAAAAGCTATACTTTTACTCTTTTTCCCCACATTTTATGATTTTGATATCCTTTTTTTTTTTTTACATCTTCATGTTTAGCCTTTTGCTGTTCCCTGCATTTATTATCGCTCTCACAAGTAGTTTTTTCCTTTTTGATCTGTGTACTGGCTTATTTAAGTGATACTTTCCAATTGTGATTTTCTCCTTCTTATATCTTCTTGCTTTATTTCTATTTAGAGAAGACCTTTCAATATTTAAAAAAGATAAGTTTAGTATTGCTGTATTCTTCCAGTTTTTGCTTGTCTGAGAAATTATTTCTCCTCCTATTCTATTATAATCTTGCTGGGTAGATTATTCTAGGTTGAAGATTTTTCCCTTTCAAGCTCTTTGAACATAATTTTAATATATTCAAATATATTTGAATATGTATTTTGAATATATTTTGCAATTCCCTTCTGGCCTGCAATGTTTCTGTAGAGAAATCAGCTGATAGCCTTTTAAGATTCCCTTGTAATTAACATTTTTCTTGCTGATTTTAGAATTCTGTTTAACTTTTGACATTTTTATTATGTCTTGGTGTAGGTCTGTTGGATTCATTTTGCTTGAGACCCTTTATGTTTCCTGTATCTGGATTTTGGGAAATTTTCAGTTATATTTCTCCAAATACATTTTAATCCCCTTACTCTTTCTTCTCCTTCTAGAATCCCTGTTGTGCACAGATATTATCTCATAGGCCTCTTATATTGCTTTTATTTTTTATTTGGCTTTCTGTCTGCTGTTTGGGTTGGAAAATTTCCTTTATTCTGTCTTCCAGATCACTTTTTCCTTCATCTGCATTTTCATTCTGCTATTCATTGCCTTTAGCTCATTTTTTGTCTCAGCAAATGATTTTTCTAATTTCTCTTAGCTCCTTTTTTTCCCTTTTACAATAACTTGCATTTCTGTTAATAGCCTTTCTTAATTCCTTCAGTATTTTCATTTCCTCCTTTTTGAATTCAGTGTCTAGTAGCCTGAAGAGGTCTCTTTCATTGCTTGTTCCTTCAGGGAAATTTTCTTCATCTTTCAACTGGAAGTCATTCCTCTGCTTCTTCATTTTGCTTATATTTCTCTTAAGTCTCTGAGTTTAGGAGAAACAATTATCTATTGTAGTCTAGGGGCTCTATTTATATGCAGATGCATCCCTGTGTATCTTGTGTGAGTTTTTTTTGGAATGTGGTCTGTATTTGGTTTAGATGCTTGCCTCTCTTTTCTCACTATGTGCTGGCTATTATCCTCTTGCTAGGGGGTGTGCAGACTCTTGGCCCATGCCTGCTCCCAAGTAAGCGGGGATAGCAGTTGGAACCTGGTCTTGGGACTCTTGGCAATAGCAGCAATCAGCAACTGCTTCTGGAGTCCAGGATATCAGAGGCAGCTCACACATCCCATCTCCCGAGCTCATGTAGGCAGTGTCCTGCTGCCTGAGAGCATGCATGTGGAGAAAGAAGTGCCTGTGGGAGTTCCAGCCCTCTCCTCACACACCTCATCTTCTTGCCTCTCTGGCAGGCCCACATTTCTTCCTGTACTCCCTTGGTTGTGATGTATCACACCCTGGCTCCCTCAAACTGTATCCACAGTCCTCTCTCAGGGTCTGACTCTAACACCTGAGCCTCAGCACCCGTCCCCCAGCCTGCCCCAGTGGATGCACATTGAAAGGGGTGGCGTCCCCATCTGTGCGGGTCTCTCCCTGCTTTGCCTTCTACAAACTGATTGTTGTGTTCTCTGAGGCTCCCCCTCTGTCCTGACTGATCTCCCCTCCTCTCAAGGTGGGGAAACATTTCCTGTTTCACAGCTCTCTCCCTGAGGTGCAAGTCCCATCTGATTCCTTTTTGTCATTTTTTTTTTTTGCTTTGTCCTACCCAGTTACTTGGAGATTTTCTTGCCCTTTTGGAAGTCTGAGGTCTTCCTCCAGCTTGAAGTAGCTGTTCTATGAGAATCGTACCACATGTAGGTGTATTTTTGATGTATTTGTGGGAGAAGGTGAGCCCCATGTCCTCCTCCACTGCCATCTTGATCTGATCCCCAAAAGAAATAATTCTAATTCCCACTTCATCTGATGGCATCACACGCCATCTCCCACAGGACTTTTCCCCTGCTTACTCTAGGAGAGGAAAGCAATCTAATCATAGAAAGCGGTGTCTGTGTCCCATTATTGTAGGTACCCCCAAACTTCACCAAACTTCCCCAGTGATCTTGTCCCCCCACTGAAACATCTGAGAAGAGTACTAGTGAAGTGCTCCTTTGACCACCACAGGGGGTGAGGTGAGCTGATAGCTCCCTTCAATAACACACCCTCCCCAGAAAGAGCACTTCTCTGCTTCCCTGTTGTCTTCTTAGATTAATGAAATGGGGAGCGGGTTGAATTTAACACCAGTTCTGCAAAAAGGTTGCTTTCAACCAACCCTTCAAAGAGATTGTTGATACCTGATAACTGAGGGTTCTCTGGACTTAAAACACATGTGTTTTATTCTTCTACAGACTTGAGTCTTCAGGCGACCAGGAAATCTCCTACTCAACGTTTTGGTCCATTCTTTTACAAGTTTTAGGATACATTCAAAATATCAGTGAAGAGATCAAGAAAATGTTAATTCTTGGAAACAATTTTTTCTGAAGGAAATGGTGTTAGTGAATACTTTTAATTTGTAAAACATTTTACAGTAATAAAAATGTAGGAAACTACATTTTTACATCCTACTAGAATGAGAATGTTTAGATTCCTTTGATTCATGAATCACTGAGTAATGGGTTCATAAAGTCCTCTTCTTCATGCCTTGCTGTTAAATTATTTTAGGTAGCTGAGTAGTTATTGCATTATATGAGATTTAATATAAAGTATGGGAGGCAAACTATATGGGAGAGCAGTGAGTTTACCCAGTTTGTCAGATCCCTTAAATAGTTTGAGTGGTTCTCCTCTTTCTCCAAATCCTAATGATCCTGATTAAAAGAAAAAAAAAAAGCACAGTAGTTGCTGTAAGGAGAACTCTAGCATCTGGAGGCCTACACTTTGATAATTGCTAACATGGTGTTAGTGTGCAGTGATAAATCGCTTTTAATTGGAGATAATCCAATTGGTTAAACAGAGTTGAATCACAAAAGCAACCCTGCTAATTTATAAATTTGTTAAATGTACAGTCATAGGTCAATAACTAATAACTTGCCTGGTCTGTGCTTTTCCTTTGTACCACTTTCAGTCTTACCATATTGCTGTTAATGAACGTTGTCAGAGACACATAACATGAGGAAACTGAAGTTTACTGGAAATGTGAAGAGTCACAGCCTGAACCCAGATCTCCTAACTTTTGCTTCTTTCTTTATATTTGTTGAAAATCTACATTTTAAAAATGAAATATAAAAAGAAAAATAGTAATGAAATTAACATAAAAATTATTTGCCACTTATTTTTAAGTAAGATTCTACTTACA
>SJYQ01002942.1:768962-780343 GCA_006410935.1 Redunca redunca
CCCCAAATCTCTACTGCCTGCATTGGATTTAACATCTGATGTGACCCTAATAACTCAAGATGGATTCAGAGGTACACAGAAACTCTCCTAGATACCTCACAGATCCTTTCAACATGGAATATCCAAAAGAAATTGGCAGGTCTCCTCTCAAGCCTTCCTCTAGCCACCTAGTTACCCCAATAATCAATAATAAACATCAAATGAAAAAATAATAAGAATATATGTAAAACATGTTAATAATTAAACATTTCTGTATTTAGTGGTCACAAGTCTTTTAGAAGTTATTGAAGTTAGAAAAATAAATGCAAAAAAGCAAAATGGCTGTCTGAAGAGGCCTTAAAAATAGCTGTGAAAAGAGAAGCAAAAAGCAAAGGAAAAAAGGAAAGATATACCCATTTGAAAGCAGAGTTCCAAAGAATAGCAAGGAGAGATAAGAAAGCCTTCCTAAGGGATCAATGCAAAGAAAGAGAGGAAAACAAAATGGGAAAGCCTAGAGATCTCTTCAAGAAAATGAGAGATACCAAGGGAACATTTCATGCAAAGATGGGCTCGATAAAGGACAGAAATGGTATGGACCTAACAGAAGCAGAAGATATTAAGAAGAGGTGGCAAGAATACACAGAAAAACTGTACAAAAAAGATCTTCATGACCCAGATAATCATGATGGTGTGATCACTCACCTAGAGCCAGACATCCTGGAATACAAAATCAAGTGGGCCTTAGGAAGCATCACTATGAACAAAGCTAGTGGAAGTGATGGAATTCCAGTTGAGCTATTTCAAATCCTAAAAGATGATGCTGTGAAAGGGCCACACTCAATATTTCAGCAAATTTGGAAAACTCAGCAGGGGTCACAGGACTGGAAAAGATCAGTTTTCATTCCAATCTCAAAGAAAGGCAGTGCCAAAGAATGCTCAAACTACTGCACAATTGCACTCATCTCATATGCTAGTAAAACAGTGCTCAAAATTCTCCAAGCCAGGCTTCAACAATACTTGAGCTGTGAACTTCCAGATGTTCAAGCTGGTTTTAGAAAAGGGAGAGGAACCAGAGATCAAATTGCCAACATCCACTGGATCATCAAAAAAGCAAGAGAGTTCCAGAAAAACATCTACTTCTGCTTTATTGACTATGCCAAAGCCTTTGACTGTGTGGATCACAAGAAACTGTGGAAAATTCTTCAAGAGATGAGAATACCAGACCACCTGGCCTGCCTCCTGAGAAATCAGTATGCAGTTCAACAAGCAACAGTTAGAACCAGACATGGATAAGACTTGTTCCAAATCAGGAAAGGAGTACATCAAGGCTGTATATTGTCACCCTGCTTATTTAACTTAGATGCAGAGTATATCATGAGAAATGCTGGGCCAGATGAAGCACAAGCTGGAATGAAGATTGCCAGGAGAAATGTCAATAACCTCAAATATGCAGGTGCTGCTAAGTTGCTTCAGTTGTGTCCATCTCTGTGTGACCCCATGGACAGCAAGCGGCCCACCAGGCTCCTCTATCCATCGGGTTCTCCAGGCAAGAATACCAGTGTAGGTTGCCATTTCCATCTCCCACTCTTATAGTAGAAAGTGAAGAACTAAAGAGCCTCTTGATGAAAGTGAAAGAGGAGAGTGAAAAAGTTGGCTTAACACTCAACATTCAGAAAACTAAGATCACAGCATCTGTTCCCATCACTTCATGGCAAATAGATGGGGAAACGGTGGAAACAGTGGCTGACTTTATTTTGGGGGGCTCCAAAATCACTGTGGATGGTGGCTGTAGCCATGAAATTAAAAGACACTTACTCCTTGGAAGGAAAGTTATGACCAACCTAGACAGCGTATTGAAAAGCAGAGACATTACTTTGTCAACAAAGTTCTGTGTAGTCAAGGCTATGGTTTTTCCAGTAGTCATATATGGATGTGAGAGTTGGACTATAAAGAAAGCTGAGTGCTGAAGAATTGATGCTTTTGAACTGTGGTGTTGGAGAAGACTCTTGAGAGTCCCTTGGACTGCAAGGAGATCCAACCAGTCCATCCTAAAGGTGATTGGTCCTGAGTGTTCATTGGAAGGACTGATGCTGAAGCTCAAACTCCAATACTTTGGCCACCTGATGCAAAGGGCTATTTCATTGGAAAAGAACCTGATGTTGGGGAAGATTGCAGGGAGGAGGAGAGGGGGGTGACAGAAAATGAGATGACTGGATGGCATCACGGACTCAATGGACATGAGTTTGAGTGAACTCTGGGAGTTGGTGATGGACCGGGAGGCCTTGCATACTTCAGTCCATGGGGTCACAGTCAGACACAACTGAGCGACTGAACTGACTGAAGTTAGAAATCAGGGTTTCAAGGTAGTATTTATTTCAAAATGCTGGATATTAGAGATAAATTTAAACTGAACAAATTCACTTTAAAATATTTTATACATAAAACAAATCTTTATTTTCCAGACTGAAATATGGGGATATATAAATAAAAGTTATTTTGATATGTAGTGCACATTGTTTAATAGCTACAATTCTACCTTTCATTACAGTATTTAGGAAATGTTCTTAACTAAGATGTTCAATAAGCCCAGAGACTCCTGGGAATGTAATTATCTGGTTTGTTTTGAATCAGACTGTCTAGAGTTAGTCTAGTGTTTTAATAAGGTCTATAGGGATTAGAACTAGTAAATATATGAATTATGAAACTTCTAGTCAACCAGAAGAACATAAGGAAAAATAAAGGATAAATCATGTGGGAAATTTGAATATCCCTACAGGACTGTAGAATATTTACAACCATAGCAAATGTAGGTTTGGAAAAACAGGAAATATAGGGTACAATCAAGAGAGATTTTGCCACCAAAGGTTTAAAAAATACCATTTACTTCTCAACATGTAAACTTTCCCAACAGAAATAGACAGATAGTCATCTACTATAGCAATGTGGAGAAAAATTGTATTGCAATGTTTTGATAAACACCCCAGATAATTTTAAAATGTGATCTTTAAGCTTAGCTATCTTAGAAAGAAAATAGTTACTTTTCCCCTAAGAAACTTTCCATATGTATCTAATGATGTTTCTCCATCATTTATAATTGGTTTTATTAATACTAACTTTTTGGTACTTAACATTATAAATTGTGATTGTCTAGAAATCAGTTTTTCTCTAGTCAAACTTAGAATGCTTTTATCAAAAAAAGTAAACTCACTGGACAGAGTCCAGTTCCAGGTCCACAGTTCCAAATTAAACAGAGGCTCAAAATAAAAGGAAAAAGAAAACAAGTCAAAGGAAAAATATTTATTTTGATAGAGAGAACATCAAAACCAAAGACAAAAGAAATGAACCCGATAATTCGTTTAGAAAGCTTACTGTTGGAATTAAGCTGTCTCACTACACATATATTAGGATAAAGAAATCCATCTATAAAAAGAAAGCTAACAGGTGGTTTTATGAAGTGTAGATAAAGCAGCACTGCCATATAGTTTAACATTTTTCCAGCATGTAGCTGGAGGGTCCCTGATGAGCTGTCAATTACCTAACTCCATCCCTTTCCTTTCCTATAGTTCCTACACATTGATTTCCCTTGAGAATGTGAACTTCAATCTCTTTGGCAGCTAAATTTCTCATTAAGATTTATGAAATCTTATTTTTTACTACAACCAATTCCATGTGAGTTTGAGTCTTGCATGACCCCTCCAGGGGCTGCATCATCTCTGTTAATACTCCATGCTCTCCTAGATGGGCACCAGGCCCTGACAAAGGTGGCTGTGGCCTGGCTTGCCCTTGGGAGGGATCCAAACTGAAGTGTCTATTTCAACTCCAGTGTTGAGGGTTACAATCTCCATTGTATTTTTGAGTGGGTTAGAGTACAATTCCCATTAGAATTGACCAGTTATTTCTGGTACCATACTTATTTATATAAGTTGTACAAAACGCCTAAAATTATGGAAGTCAGGTTTTGTTATTCGGTTGCTCAGTCGTGTTCAACTTTTTGCGACCCCATGGACTGCAGCACGCCAGGTCTCCCTGCCCTTCGAGTTTGCTCAGACTCATTGAGTCGATGATGCCATCTAACGATCTCATCCTCTGTTGTCCCCTTCTCCTCTTGCCCTCAATCTTTCCCAGCATCAGGGTCTTTTCTAATGAGTCAGCTCTTCATATCGGGTGACCAATGGTACTGAAGCATCAGTCCTTCCAATGAATATTCAGGGTTGATTTCCTTTAGGATTGACTCCTTAACTGACTTCCTTTAGGTCTGATCTCTTTGCTGTCCAAGGGACCAAGAGTCTTCTCCAACACCACAGTTCAAAAGTGTCAGTTCTTCAGCACTCAGCCTTATGGTCCAACTCTCACATCCATACATGACTATTGGAAAAACCATAGCTTTGACTAGAGGGACTTTTTCAACAAAGTAATGTCTCTGCTTTTTAATATGCTGTCTAGGTTAGTCATAGCTTTTCTTCCAAGGAGCAAGTCTCTTTTAATTTCATGGCTTCAGTCACCATCTGCAGTGATTTTGGAGCCCAAGGAAACAAAATCTGTGACTGTTTCCGCTTTTCTCCCCATCTATTTGCCACAAAGTGATGGAACTGGATGCCATGATTTTAGTTTTCTGAATGTTGACTTTTAAGCCAGATTTTTCACTCTTTCACCCTCACCAAGAGGCTCTTTAGTTCCTCTTTACTTTCTGCCACATGTGAGGTTGTTGATATTTCTCCTTATAATGTCAATTCCAGCTTGAGCTTCATCCAGCCTAGCATTTCACATGATGTACTCTGCATGGAAAAAGCAAGAGTTCCAGAAAAACATCTATTTCTGCTTTATTGACTATGCCAAAGCCTTGGACTGTGTGGATCACAATAAACTGTGGAAAATTCTTCAAGAGATGGGAATACCAGACCACCTGACCTGCCTCTTGAGAAACCTATATGCACGTCAAGAAGCAACAGTTAGAACTGGACATGGAACAACAGACTGGTTCCAAATAGGAAAAGGAGTCCATTGAGGCTGTATATTGTCACCCTGCTTATTTAAATTATATGCAGAGTACATCATGAGAAATGCTGGGCTGGAAGGAGCACAAGCTGTAACCAAGATTGCCGGGAGAAATCTCAATAACCTCAGATATGCAGATGACACCACCCTTATGGCAGAAAGTGAAGAGGAACTAAAAAGCCTCTTGATGAAAGTGAAAGTGGAGAGTGAAAAAGTTGGCTTAAAGCCCAACATTCATAAAACGAAGATCATGGCATCTGGTCCCATCACTTCATGGCAAATAGATGGGGAAACAGTGGAAACAGTGGCTGACTTTATTTTTTGGGGGCTCCAAAATCACTGCAGATGGTGATTGCAGCCATGAAATTAAAAGATGCTTACAACTTGGAAGAAAAGTTATGAGCAACCTAGACAGCATATTCAAAAGCAGAGACATTACTTTGCCAACAAGGGTCCATCTAGTCAACTCTATGGTTTTTCCAGTGGTCACGTATGGATGTGAGAGTTGGACTGTGAAGAAAGCTGAGCACCAAAGAATTGATGCTTTTGAACTGTGGTGTTGGAGAAGACTCTTGAGAGTCCCTTGAACTGCAAGGAGATCCAACCAGTCCATTCTGAAGATCAGCCCTGGGATTTCTTTGGAGGGAATGAGCTGAAGCTGAAACTCCAGTACTTTGGCCACCTTATGCGAAGAGTTGACTCATTGGAAAAGATTCTGATGCTGGGAGGGATTGGGGGAAAGAGGATAAGGGGACGACAGAGGATGAGATGGCTGGATGGCGTCACTGACTTGATGGACGTGAGTCTGAGTGAACTCCAGGAGTAGGTGATGGACAGGGAGGCCTGGCGTGCTGCAATTCATGGGGTCGCAAAGAGTCGGACACGACTGAGTGACTGAACTCTGCATTTAAATTAAATAAGAAGGTGATGATATATAGCCTTGATGTACACTTTCCCCTATGCTGAACCAGTCCATTGTTCCATGTCCAGTTGTAACTGGTGCTTTTTGACCTGCATATAGATTTCTCAGGAGGCAGGTAAGGTGGTCTGATACTCTCAGCTCTTTAAGAATTTTCTATAGTTTGTTGTGGTCCACATAGTCAAAGGTTTTAGCCTAGTCAATAAAGCTAAAGTAGATGTTTTTCTGGAATCCTCGTTTTTTTCTATGATCTGGAAAAACCCAAATGAACTTTTTGGCCAAACCAATAAATGAACCTACACACTGTTCAATTAACTGAGCAAACAACCTTAGTGTTGTTATTAGTCTTAGGTTTAAAGCTAATTTTTTCTTTTTACAGGGGATATGGGAAGGTGTACTCTATTATTTCTTACTTAGGATATAAAAACTGTAACTCCCAAAATATTTGTCATATTTTCTGGGCTTCCCTGGTGGCTCAGATGGTAAAGAATCTGCGTGCAGTACAGGAGACCAGGGTTCAATCTGTGGGTCAGGAAGATCCCCTGGAGAAAGGAATGGCTACCCACTCCGGTATTCTTGCCTGGAGAATCCCATGGAAAGAGGAGTCTGGCAGGCTGCAATTCATGGGATTACAGAGTCGGACATGACTGAGAGACTAATACTTTCATTTTCATTATCTTGTAAAGTCCTCTCATTGAATGGAAAAATGATTTGTCTATATTCAGCTTTAATAGTCAAAATGTGAACTTTGGAGAACATGAAATACAAAGAGAAATCAAGTTCATTATATAAACATAGGGTATTCAAGTATTTATTTTACTATAGGGAGTGTAATCAAGAAAATAATTGAATATTCATCTACCAGATTAAATATCAATTTAGGAAGGAATGTTTCATAGTTTATCCAAAATAAAACAGTGCATCAGATACAGTTTTAGATTTTATTACCTTTAATGAACTGTTTAACATTTTTACAAATCATCAGATTTTTAAGTTTCCAGCAGTAAATATAGTAGTGATGGCATAAATACACTGAAATGTGAGATTCCTCTGATGAGGGAATACAAAAGATAGAAACACCTGGAAACAGAGGGCAAAATGTCAACTCTAGTTCTGAGATGGAAATTAACATAGTTAAATTCTTTACAACTCTAGTACACGGAGAAATGAGTAACTCATTCCCTATAAATGAATACGTAATTTTGAGCTTCACCTTCCTGGAAGTTTTGAGGGACATCATCTGACCCAAAGATCCCCAAAACTTTAAACTATGCATTGATACCAGAGGATTCAAACATACAGAAAGTGATCTGAAAATGATTGCCAAAGCAAAGAAGTGCTTTTATTCCTCAACATTTGTGACCTTCGTGGTATACTGTGTATTATAAAAGGGTGTAATCCCTATACAACTGCATAAATGTCATACAAATGGATTTTACAAATTCAATATCATATGTATTCAAAAATACATATAGCTGTGCTTTAGTAAATGAATCCATCAGTTCCTTGAGGGATAATTTTGCTTTTAAGTTATATCCAAAGTATATACAAAGGATCCACAAATGTTAACAATTTGTGACTAAAATTCTCAAGGTTTTCATTTGCAAAAAACTGTGGTGATTTTCAATTTAAAAATTTTAAGAAAGTTGTGAATATTGCCAGTTTATTATCACTTGGGTTAAGAAAAAGTAGATGGCTTCAGCTCTTTAACAGGAAATTTGTGAACTACTCACAAAAGAGAAGTTACACATTTTGGATCATTAGAAAAAGATAAATTACCTATACTTCCCAATTGAGAACAGAATGTGCAGTGTATAAAAAAATAAGATTTTATTCTGAAACCAACAAAAAGTGTTTCTAGAAAAGCCCTTGGGGATACATCTTCTCATTTCCTTTACACAAGAGTGAATAAGTGGTATACCTTAATGGCATACCCTTATAGCAAAGTGTGTATTCCATTACCAAGATGATAGATTGAACATTTTTTAAGGGTGGGAAAAATATATACTTAAAATGTCAAAGCCAGTATATTACTATATAGTTTCTAACTTCATTCCAACATAATGTTATCAATATAAACTAGACTGAGAAAAAGAATTACACAAAGAGATGTTACTGGCATGCAAAATTCATTGTTCCAACGTGAAACACTAGGTCTATATTTTTAATAAAAACTGCACATCTGTTTAATTTGGCTAACAGAAAGAAAATGCACATTTAAGAAAGATGTTATCATATCCTTCTAATAAACCAAGTCTATATCAAAGGCACTTCAGCAGAGCACTAACTCCTTAACCTTTTCCAAATCATTTTCATTTATGTCACCTTAAATACATCTTTCTGTGTAAAACCAGTTAAGAAACTGCCTCTAATTTTGGAACTTATCACCCCTCCCTCAAAAAAGTAAATGTAGGTATTAACCAAAACATTTCTCTCTTCTACGGATTGGGGTAGAATATAGCAAACTTTTACCTAGATCTTTAAATTCTTTGGGTTAATACAGAAAGGAATGTTATCTGACAGGTTATATGCTTCAGAAATGGTTACAGGAAAAACCTGGCTGAAGTCTACTGTCTTGGGGGGGAAACCTGTTGTCTTTTGTTGTATATCTATCTACAGTTTGACTGAAGCTAATGTGGTTAATTTTAGTTCTTACAACTTGTTTATGTGCCTTGGGTCTCTATGTTGCTCCCATCTTAATCAGTAGTGCATGAGAAATAAAGCAATTTAGTTTCATTCCCTTCCCCCCGCCCCAAGGAAAAGAGCAAGCTGCTTCAGACATTTGCCTTTATGGAAATTTTAAGAAAAATGAGATGAGTTGATTTTAATGAACAAAATTTCATTTTTAGGACATGAATGATAATTCAGAGTTGAAAGCACTTAAAAACGGGTATTGAATGTGTTCACACTAATTCTCTGCTATGATGAAAAGAATATATTACTTCCAAACCTGGAAAAAAATGTTATATAACTTAAAAGCATTTATGTGATTTAATAAAAATCTTTTACTTTTCCTGTGAAATTGAAACTGTTGTTCCCAAACATTTTTTAGAATGTCAGCAACAAAAATATCTGGATGTATACCTGGGATCCTGAAGGTATTCTTGAATCTTAAGAGAAATGGCACGTTTTTTCTGCTTGACATTTCAGAAAAAATTGAAATGTTTATTTCCTTTAGCTCCACATATTTTAAGTTTGGATGTTTATAAAATCAAGTTTAATAGTTTAAGTGACTTTTTTTGAATAGAAGAAAATACCTTAAAACTGATTTCAGTCTATATGTATCAGTGAGCCTTAAAGATTGGGGAGTGGGAGGAATGACTTTTTTTTTAAAGACTGGTAAAAAATTTTCTTGACAGCTAAGCTCACTTCCCCTTTTGGTGATGGGGAAGCGGGCAAGAAATTTTTAAATAAAAATTCAGTATCAGAACATTCATTTCTCAGATTTCTAGATAAACTAACACCGTTTTATTCTGTGAAGTTTTATCCAAAAACAACCAAAGAGCTGGCATTTCTCTAACAACTAAGTAGCTTCTTGCCCATCTTAGGCGAGTATGGAATTTACTTTTGGGTTGATACAATATACATGCTGTTTAAAAATGAAAGAAAATGTAGTTTGGCCTTTGAACTGTAGAAATAGCCTCAATCCAGAACATTTATCCAGTTATTTTCAAGTATATGCAGTGGAGAATATAACAGTAACATTTCACAAGAGTAATACAGTTTCATTTCTAAATGTTTCACAGGGGCAGTCAAAGCAGAAGCAATATTTTTGAAAGCCACTTTAGGAGTATACTTTTCACTGTTATTCTTCAGAGTCAGGGCTCAACTTCATGACTGAGCAACAATTTCGGATACTATTTTACATTTTGAACCCTCAGATACTTCAAATTCATCACCCAAAAATAAAAAAAAAGCATAGGCCAGAAAAAAGCATTTCTTGGTAGCTTTCTCATTATTGAATTACCATTTTACCATTTACTCTGCTTGAGACATGTCCAGGGACCATGAGATTGCTCAGTCTCAGCTTCTTCAGAAGTTCACACAGCAATTTACAAAAAAAGCAAGAATAAACAGCACGAGACAACAGAGACACAACCACTCTTGGTATTAATTTATGGGAATCAGTGGGCGTTCCTCTCGCTTCTTCCAGATGTTAGTTTTGCTATCTCTCTTGGCTAGTGGTGGTGGTCTGCCCCTTTTTTTAGTGGGGGATATATTGGCTTCAAAATCTTCAGCGGTGCTTTTTCTTCCTGGGGACTCTTCCCCGGGGTGCTCCATGATGGCTCCACTCCCTCCATCTAGGATGTGCCTTAAAGCTGGGTCCTCTGGAGAGCAGACAGTGGTTCCACTCTCACTACTGCTCAGGTCTAAGTCTTCTAAGTAAAGGATCTTGGGCTGATGCATGCTTTTGATGAACGTTTTCTCCCTCTCCAGTTTTCTACTTGAGTGGTGCTCATTCATGTCTACCCCAGAGTCCAGACTCGTGTCATTGCTCTGGGCTCTCTTGCCCTTTTTCAGGTCTATGAAGGAGTGCCTCACCTGTGCGACCGGCTTTCCATCAAGAGACACAAACCAGGCTCTGGGGTGGGGGGATGGCTTTCCTTTGGACAGTTCTAGGAGGGTCTGTTCTGAAATTCCTTGAAGCTCCGATGAAAAGGGAGTCATTACAACAGCTTCATTTAGTGTTCCAGGAACAGAAACAGATTCCAGGAGGCTGTTTGAATACCGGCTCCAATCTGAAGTTTGGGATGGCAAACTCTGTTGACCTTCCAGTGGGATGTTCTCTTCCCTGGCATCTGGGGGCTGGGCATGAGAATGCATTGGCATTTTCGGTAATGTCTGTGTAAAGTTCTCTCTATTTACTGGCTCCATCAGTTGGCCATAGACTAACTGTCCCTTTCTTGGCAGAGTAGCCGATTTAGCAGGATGCAACTGCTCTGGAGTGGGGAAGAGGTCAGATGTCTGAAGGATGGCTATGGGCTGGCTGTATATGTGCATGATCTGTTCTGGAATGTGGGAATGCCCATATGCCTCTTCCTTACCTGTGAGATACCTCTTTTCCTCTTGCGTATCACCTAGAGACGAAGACATATTGTTGTTAACATGTTTAAGTTGTTTGGACCCTGCATTGGGCTCCAAAGACTGTGCTGGGTTTCTGGAGTAATTATTTTGATTGACAGACAGAAACGAAACTTCTTCGTTGTAGATTTTTAAATTGTCCCGAGTTTTCACCATGGAAACTCTTTCTTCTGCTTCCACCTTGGATGATTCCTTTTTCTGAGGGCTGTACGAGGAGCTTTTGGCATTGAATAACTGTGATTTGTCCTCAGTTTTTAATGCAACTTTGACTGAACTGATGTGATTTATGTGAGTTGTTGAAGTTGTCTGGTCTCTCTTGAGGACCTCAAGTTTAGTGGTATTTCTTTCTCTTTTCTGTGGAGTACCACACTTATCCCTAGAGTAGAAGAGAAGGCAAAAAAAAAAA
>SJYQ01002942.1:799881-811278 GCA_006410935.1 Redunca redunca
ATCTTTACAATATCCAGGGTAAGAAAAATATTTTTCTAGTTATCTGGTATTTTAGTTTATTTTTTTTTCTAGTTCTATCAGTAACATTTGGTAGTTTTATTTTCCTCCCCACAGTTACTTCACTTTTTTTGTAGGTTTCCCTTCTCATATTGTTCTGAGAAGCATTTATTTTCCTTTTTCCTAATTGGTTATCACCTCTGGTATGTAAGAACATTTATTGATTTTTACCAGTACTAACTTTCAGTTTTCCAGGGATATGATTATAACCACAATTAATGGCTTTGATTCTTCCTAATAGCTCTCCTCTTTTTTTATCTGTTAATATCTTTTTGTTCTGATGAGAACTTCTACTACAATGTAAAATAATATAGACATCTGTATTTAGTTTCTTACTTTAGTAGGATCACCTGTAATATTTTATGCTTAGTATGAGTTTAAGATATCTAAGTATAGCTTTGTGGTCCTAGTTTTTAGAGTTTATTCTTGGTTAGCATGAATGGTGAACTTACAAAATACATTTCAGGCATTTGTTGATATTATCACATACATGTTCTAATTTGTTCTAATTGTTGTTATTCAGTCGCTCAGTCGTGTCTGACTCTTTGAGACCCCATGGATTGCAGCACACCAGGCTCTCCTGTCCTTCATCATCTCCCAGAGCTTGCTCAAACTCGTGTCCATTGAGCCAGTGATGCTATCCAACCATCTCACCCTCTGTTGTCCCCTTCTCCCACCCTCAGTCTTTCCCAGCATCAGGGTCTTTCCTAATGAGTCAGCTCTTCACATCAGGTGGCCAAAATATTGGAGCTTCAGTTCAGCATCAGTCCTTCCAGTGAAAATTCAGGACTGATTTCCTTTAGGATGGACTGGCTTGATCTCCTTGTTGTCCAAGGGACTCTCAAGAGTCTTCTCCAACACTGCAGTTCAAAAGTATGAATTCTTCAGCACTCAGCCTTCTTCATGGTCCAACTCTCACATCCATACATGACTACTGGAAAAACCATTGCTGTCTCTGCTTTTTAACATGCTGTCTAGGTTTTTCATAGCTTTTCTTCCAAGGAGCAAGCGTCTTTTAATTTCATGGCTATAGTCACCATCTGCAGTGATTTTGGAGCCCAAGAAAATAAAATTTGTTTCCATTGTTTCCCCATCTATTTGCCATGAAGTGATGGGACTAGATGCCATGATCTTCATTTTTTTTAATGTTCCCTGGTGGTTCATACAGTAAAGAATCTGTCTGTAATGCGGAAGACACACATTTGATCCCTGGGTTGGGAAGATCCCCTGGAGAATGGAGTGGCAGCCCACTCCAGTATTCTTGCCTGGAGAATTCCATGGAGAGAGGAGCCTGGTGGGCTAAGTCCATGGGGTCGCAAAGAGTTGGACACAACTGAGCAACTAACACTTGACTTTTACTCTCCTCTTTCACCTTCATCAAGAGGCTCTTTAGTTCCTCTTCACTTTCTGCCATAACAGTGGTGTCATCTGCACATCTGAGGTTATTGATAGTTCTCCTGGCAATCTTGATTCCAGCTTCTTCTAATAGTATGATATATAAAATTAATAAAGTCTGACATCTGTATAGTCCCACAAAGAGAAAAATTCTACTTGGTCTGGACAGTACGCTATATTTAAATAATAGTGAAATTCTTTTTCACTATTCTGCTTAGGATTTTTGCATTTCAAGTTACAGGTAAGATTGATCTATAGAGGGGTGTGTAAATGAGAAAGAGTATGCTCACAAGAGGCCATTTAATTTTGACCTTTGTTAGGTCTCAGGATCAAGGCTATACTGATTGATATGATAGAATGACCTGCGGTACTTTTCCTTATAGCCTTAGAAGTTATTTTTATCTAGAATATATATGTTTTTTTTTTTGACTGGCGATTCGTTTCTTACATGATAGTATACATGTTTCAATGCCATTCTCCCATCTATCTAGAATATTTTACACATGATTAATTTACCTCATCTAAAAGCAATAATCATTTACATTATAACAAAATTGTTCGTTTTATTGGATTTTTAAGATACTTGCCATCAAATTTGTTATCAATAACTTTTATGATTTTTAAAGCTTTTATGTATTTTTGTCAATTATTTCTTTATATTTTTCTAACATATGCCAATATACTTCTATCTTTATTATTTCCTTTTCCCAATAGTTGGTTTCCTCTTTCATTGTTTTCCTCACTTTTGCTGAATGAATAGTTGTGCTTAATTTCTATCTTTAAAAAAAATTAAATCATTTGAGACCATGAATTTATCTCAACCATATCCCTATACAGATTTTCTCGTCATTATTTTCTAGAGTTTCACTCATGTGAATCTTATTAAATTACCTAATTTTTCATTTCTTTCTCAGTCTAATTGTAAATAGTTCAATAATTCAAATGTTTCCAATATGAAACTATAATATCTAAAATTTAACAAGAACATTAAAATATAAAATTTTTGAAAAGACTGATTGCCTAATGGATCATCCTTCCAATCAGACTTGTATTCTGGAAACTGGTTGACCATTTTCCCCCCAATATCCAGTTAGTTATACTGTGGTAGTCACTCAGTAATGTCTGACTCTTTGCGACCCATGGACTGTAGCCCACCAGGCTCCTCTGTCCATGGGATTTTCCAAGAAGAATACTGGAATGGGCTGCCATTTCCTTCTCCAAATTAGTGATACTAAGTCCTACCAATTTTTTCCAGCTTTATTGAGACATAACTGACACCTAACATCATAGAACCTTAAGGTATACAATGGTATGATATGTGTATATGTTGTAAAATGATTACCATAATAAATACTGATTCTTTCTCTAGTATGCCTCTTATACGCTTACCTCTCCTTGCTTACATCAAGTTAGCCTTACAGTCCCCCAGCACGGACAGTTTCATAGCCAGGTAACCCTGAATCTATTTTAGCCCTGCTGTTGACCTATTACTTATACACTGTAAACTCAGTTTCTAAACAATTTAAATTCATGTGTTCAAGAATCGATAAGAACGGCTTTTACTAGTCATCATGTAAATCTAAACTGTTCATCTACCGTTTGAGAAAGTCCCTTCATCAATACTTTGGCCCATCCTAATCCTATAGGCATGCCATGCTCCCTACCCCCACATACACCTGCAGACAAGTTTTGTACCAGAGCAGAGCTGTTTCTCAGGACTGCTTTAGGCCTCTGTAGAAGGAAAAAGGCCTTCATATTTTCTTCAAACTGGCACGCCTTTCTAATCTCCTTATACTGGCTTCACACAGACAGTCATATTTTCAGTTTACCAGAACAAGCAGTTCTCAAAGAGTAAAAAATCATTTACATTTAGTCAAGGCAAAACACTATTTAAGCGCTTACTTGGCATTCTTCTGGTCTTCCAAGGTAGAGGCGTCAACACGTAGCCATCTTTGTAAGCAATAATGGTTAAGCTGAGTCCTAACTTGTAGGGTACTCTTATCAACACTGCTCCATTGTTTCTCGTTATTGTGGAATTTGTCTTTGTGTAGTTTACAAACACTTCTACAACTGCTTGACTCAGGTACTGACGACTGATGATGTCATTCACCTGGACTTTCAGCATAAATACAGACACTAGAAAAGACAGAAAATCACAGCACATTAAATCCTAGAAAGCATATGCCACTATACTGTAAAATGTCATTTGAAACAGCTGAACAATACAAAACTGTTGAAAAACTTAGCAGATACATACATATGGATGGATAGAAAGGTGTTAAACATTCCACCAAATTCATTCTTCCTAAAACTGATTAAATTGAATATTATTAATAAGGTATAGTATTATCACTATTTTCTCTGCCAGTTGAAAAGAAGGGAGAATAGTGAATAATGGAAAGTGAGAACAGTAAATAATGCAAAGACAGTTTCTGGCTTTAGGAAAATTTTTACTTTTTATGACTAATTTCTAATATTATCAAGTTACATAGATTTAATACTAATAAAATACAGTCAAAGGTCTTAGAATAAAATGCCATTCACCAACCCATTACTGCATGGATAGCTCTTTTATTTTGCTCTGTTGTCTGGAAAGCAGAGGATGTGTTTTAGTTCCAAATTACAAAATATCAAAACAAAATCTCAGATGGACCTAGAGAATATTATGTTTGGTGAAATAAGTCAGTGAAAGATAAATACTATAATATTATTTATACATAAAATCTAAAAAAATAATACAAATGAATGTATACCCAAAACAAGCAAACTCACAGACACAGAAAATAAATTTAAGATAACCAAAGGTGAGAGGGAAGCTGGGAGTACAAAGTAGAGGTATGGGATTAACAAACTACTATTTATAAAATAGATAAGCAACAAGAATGTGTTGTATTGCACAAGGAAATACAGCCATTATCTTGTAATAACCTATCATGGAAAAAAGCCTACAAAAATACTGAATCACTATACTATATTGCTGAAACTAATACTGTAGATCAACTGTGTGGGTGTGCTAAGTTGCTTCAGTCATGTCCAACTCTTTGTGACCCTGGGGACTGCAGCCCATCAGGCTCCTCTGCCCACAGGATTCCCCAGGCAAGAATACTGGAGTGAGTTGCCATGCCCTCCTCCAGGAGGTATTCCTGACCCAAGGATCTAATCCGCATCTCTGAAGCCTCCTGCACTGGCAGGTGCCTTTACCCCTAGCTCCACCTTAAGTTAAAAAAATTTTACTTATCTATTCTTTGTTAAAATGATCGAGACTTTAAATTGCTTTTGGATCATAACAAAGGCATTTAGATCAAAATAGAATCGTCAAAAATAGAATCATTAAATTCTTATATAACGTTAATTAAAAATAAAAAGTAATCACAACCACATGCTGGTGCCAGACCATGGCTGCAAATTCAAGTGGCAAATACAACTCTTGGCAAAATAATAAAAGGCTGTAATAAAAATGGCATGATGAGCTTCTAAACCAGATGTCCTTGGATAGGTCCACCTAGTACAATAAACTATGCATAGAGGACAAGTAGCTGCTGCTCAATCGAAAGTAAATAGCCCAGCCACCTGCCCCTAAACCCCGAGACAAAACTGGCTGAGCTACTGGCATAAAGCATCTGACTAATGCAAACTCCAGGAGACAGAGGAGGTCAGAGGAGCCTGGTAGGCTACAGTCCATGGGTTCACAAAGAGTCAAACACAACTTAGTGACTGAACAACAACAAAACCGCAGGCCAGACAGTCTGTCAGGCCCTTGAAATGTTGATTAAAGATACACAGAGGCTAATAGTTGCTGAAGCTGAATCATCTCTGGGAGTCTATAAGCTCCCCCCTCTGTGCTTCCCTCTCCTTCAAGATGGGTTGTACAGCCCCTCCTGATGATCTGTGAGCTGTATCAAACTCCCCCAAATCTTATAGCACGAGTTGGGTTCTTGCTTGTTTCCAAAGCAAGTAGCTTAAATGACATAGGACACAACTGTAAGTACAGAATATTTTATTCCTCAGATGGTAAAGAATCTGACTGTAATGCAAGAGACCTGGGTTCAATCCCTGGGTCCGGAAGATCCCCAGGAAAAGGGAATGGCTACCCACTCAAATAATCTTACCTGGAGAATTCCATGGACAGAAGAGCATGGCAGACTACAGTCCATGGGGTCACAAAGAGTTAGACACGACTGAGCAACTAACCCTTTCACTTTTTTCACTTTTCACCCTACCTTCCATAAGAGAAAGAGAGGGAGGGAAGGATAATGTACCAAAATCAGATAAACCATATAAGAGGAATACTGCACACCACTATGGTTTTTCCAGTGGTCATGTATGGATGTGAGAATTGGACTGTAAAGAAAGCTAAGCGCCAAAGAATTGATGCTGTGGTGTTGGAGAAGACTCTTGAAAGTCCCTTGGACTGCAAGGAGATCCAACCAGTCCATCCTAAAGGAAATCAGTCCTGGGTGTTCATTGGAGGGACTGATGCTGAAGCTGAAACTCCAATACTTTGGCCACCTGATGTGAAGAACTGACTCACTGAAAAGACCCTGATGCTGGGAAAGATTGAGGGCAGGAGAAGAAGGGCACAGCAGAGGATGAGATGGTTGGATGGCCTCACCGACTCAATGGACATGGGTTTGGGTGGACTCTGGGAGTTGGTGATAGACAGGGAGGCCTGACATGCTGCGGTTCATGGGGTTGCAGAGTCGTACACGACTGAGCAACTGAACTGAACTAGAAGATAAGGAAACTAATAATTTTAAAAACTTTTAAAATTTGGTGATGGGCCTTATTCAAATCAAATGTACTACAATGGTTCCTTCAACAGCATTTTCAGGAATGAGACTCAATAGGGGATTTTTATTAATTTGTTTGCTCCAAAGATTAGTTTCAGAAATTCTCAGAGCCTTTGGATTTATAGGCAAAGTCCAAGTGTAGTAAGATTCTAAACTAATTAAAAACTCTGCATATTCCATCTGTTCCATCTTTGTAAAAGTACAGTTGCCAAAATAAGACATCCAAAAATCTCCTGGCATTCTGAATCTGGGTTTGATTCACAAACTGTCTTCCAATCCAGAATAGATGATTTTATTTTTTTCACATGTACTAATAATGTTAATAAATCTGATGAGAAATGAGTATCAAATTCAGAAAAAAAACAACTTGCAAAGGTCAAATCTTTGTTATCGAAATCACAGCCTCTCTCTCTGAGGAAATCTCCTATATCTATACCTTAGTTTGCCTGACAGAGTTAGAATATAACATAGGCCTGACCAAAACTGTCTTTCTAGCTCAAATGGGAAAAAATTAGTGTTTGCATAATACACACACACACACACACACACACCTCTTCCCCCAGGCCCAGTACTAGAAACTTTATATACGTTGTCCAATTTCATCTTAATACAAACCTGCAAGACTTCCCCCATTTTAAGGCAAGAAAACTGAGGCGAACATTGAGCAGCTAATAGAGCACAGGCAGGATTAACAGGTTCATTTTACTCCAAGTTCCATGTGTTTGACTGTACTTTCTCTCTCACCAAAAAGCTTTAGGAATTTGGTTTCCACCATATTTACTAGTTTCTGCTTTCAGAGTCCCTTGGACATCAAAGAGATCAAACCAGTCAATCCTAAAGGAAATCAACCCTGAAGAGTCACTGGAAGGACTGATGCACAAACTAAAGCTTCAGTATTTTGGCCACCTGATGGGAAGAGCTGATTCACTGGAAAAGTCATTGATGCTCTTTGAGAAAGACTGAAGGCAGAAGGAGAAGAGGGTGACAGAGGATGAGATGGTTGGATGGCATCACCAATTCAATAGACATGCACTTGGGCAAACTTGGGCAAAGACCAGGAGGCATGGAGGGCTGTCGTGCATGGGGTTGCAAAGAGTCGGACATGACTTGGCCACTGAACAACAACAAAATACTCACTAGCTTATTTCCTCCCAACCAGAGAAGGAAGTCCTCATTTGCTGACCCTCTGAGCCGCCCACCGCCTCCTTCAGCTTGGTTTTTCTGGCCCCAGCATGCTGCTGCTGCTGCTGCTGCTAAGTCGCTTCAGTCATGTCCGACTCTGTGCGACCCCATAGACGGCAGCCCACCAGGCTCCCCCGTCCCTGGGATTCTCCAGGCAAGAACACTGGAGTGGGTTGCCATGGCCTTCTCCAATGCAAGAAAGTGAAAAGTGAAAGTGAAGATGCTCCAGCATAAGCAGCAGCAAAAAACAGCATTAAAAAAAAAAAAAAAACCTAAAACAAAATCTTGGCTGAAAGCCTAGTTCTAGAAAATAAAGAGGCACAAACAACTCTTTTTCCTCCAAATAAAAAATTATAAAGAATTGTCTGCCATGACTTAAAAAACAGGATGCTTCTGACTTCTGTGATGTCAACAGTTTGATCAGGCAAATGGCACTGGCAGCCAGAAGTAATATATAGCCATAATAATCCTCCTCACTAGCTTTCTCCTCCAACAAAAATACTTTGGCATTTAGACTGGGCAGATTGTGTGGTTAAATATATGATTTTCCACCAGAGCTTCTCCGATAATCTACCTACTGTTCTTCATTGTATTTTTCAGCTCTCCATGCCCATATTATTTTCTCTGTCACTTAATTATAATCATTATGTCCTGCCCACACAATCTTCTTTTCAATATGTCAACATTGGTTTAAAAATGGTTCAATATCAAATGATTTCAACTGCACCCTTAGAAAACATATAATCTAAACACAAAGAAACAAGTAAAAATAAAATATACATGCATGAGCAAGATCCTGAGGTTGCTGGCAAAGATTTAACCATTTAGCACGTGATTAGAAGCATTAAGTAATGAGAAACACTAAAATTCAAAAGACTGCTAAATAGGTATAAAGAAATGTTCTTGAAAAAGCTTATTAGAATCAATACTGTATTATGGTTTTGCTATAGGGTATGCTGCTAAGTCGCTTCAGTCATAGATGGCAGCCCACCAAGCTCCCCCATCTCTGGGATTCTCTAGGCAAGAACACTGGAGTGGGTTGCCATTTCCTTCTCCAATGCATGAAAGTGAAAAGTGAAAGTGAAGTCGCTCAGTCATGTCCGACTCTTAGCGACCCCATGGACTGCAAACCTACCAGGCTCCTCCGTCCATGGGATCTTCCAGGCAAGAGTACTGGAGTGGGGTGCCATTGCCTTCCCCGACTATAGGGTATAGATAGGCAAAACTAAAAATACAGAAAGGGCTAAAACAAAAGGTACTGCTAGCCATTTATCTGGCAACATCTGGAGTAGGGTGGGCTGAGAAATTACAACCCCACTTCTTTCCAAGAGAATCTGACAACTTACTATGTTGTTACTATTATGTAGTTTACAAATGTACGTATGGAGAAACTTTATTTTCAGATTTCTCTGGTACAAAAACTAGCTACTTCTTTTCAACTATGTATAAAAGCATGTACAATAATTTCATTTAATATACATTTTTTTCTCTCTAGGAATATAATGCTAAAAATACACTAAGTATACAAAGTTTTTGTAAATAGATCACAGATGAAATTTAATATTTTAACAATGAAGACTTTTAAACTTTGAGGTTTATGCATTCTAAATGAGAACGATTAAAAAATGAAAAACACAAAATAACTTGTTGGGAACAATTAGAAATGTTTACCTACATTCATTCAGTTAACAAATGTTTGCTGATAGTCTGCTTTTGGCCAGATTTGCACCAGGAGATAACAGGGCTGCAAACATTAATAAGGTATACATCCTTACCTTGAGGAAGATTCTGAGGAAAGACATGAGAAATAGTACTGCAGAATTATCTGATATTACTGTAGAGGAAGTTTTAAAAAGGAAATGAACCAGAGACAAGAGAAGAACTGTCTATAGTACCTAATACAATCTTCTATGAAATTATGTACAATTTTAGAATCAGCACGTGTAACTATTCATGTAAGTATCAGTCTCGAAGAGAGAGGCTTGTACTCCCATGTTCAATGCAGCATTATTCCCAATAGCCAAGACACGGAAAAAATGTAAATGTCCATCAGCAGATGAATAAAGGAAACTGGTATATACGTACAATGGAATATTATTCAGTCTTAAAAAATAAAAAAAAAGAAATTTGCCATTTGCAACAAGATGGATAGAGCTAGAAGATTATGTTAAGTGACATAAGCCAGATGCACAAAGATAATAATGTATGCTCTCATTTATACGTGTAATCTAAGAGTTAACTCAACTGACATGAATTTGAGCAAACTCCAGGAGACAGTGAAGGATGGGGAAGCCTGGCAGGGTGCAGTCCATGGGGTCACAAAGAGCTGGACCTGACTTAGTGACTGAACAATAACACAAAACAGTCAAAGATTAGAATGGAGTTTCCATTCTAATGGGGCAAAGGAGGAGGAGACGTGGGGGTAAAAGGGTGCGAAGTTTCAGTTACACAAGATAAATAAGTACTAGAGATTTAGTGTACAACAGTGCCTACTGCCAACAACACTGCATAGTTCATACTTCCTAAGAGGGCTGATCTTACTTTCAGTGTTCTTACCACAAGATAATAATAATAGGAGCAGGAAGAAACTTTGGGAGGTGATGCATATGTCTATGGCTTTGATGGTGGCAATGGTTTCACAGGTGTACATTTATCCCTGAACTCATTAAGTTATATATGTGACATAGCTATAGCCTTTACATGTCAATCTTGCCCACTAAAGTGGCTTTTAAAGAGTAAGTATCAAAAAATGTGGATCATATATCTACTTTGGAAGTTCACACTATCAGTTTTTGAACAGGAATGTGGACATTTTGAGTTCAGATCTCCAAAGGGCCCACCCATTCATTCTCTCTCACTTTCCGAGCTATGATCTTTTTGGTCCATTCCAGTGAAGACTTTATGGTGAGAAGCCCAAAGATGCTATGACTCAAACTTTACTGGGGGGCATTCAAAGGCCTAGTTTGTTCTCCAGCCACTATTTTTATACTAAATATTAGTCAGAGAAATCTTAGTATCGAGCTAGCTATACAGATATATAAAGGATGTAAACAGAAAACATCTGGTTCGATATTTAAATGTCAAGGTATTTAAAGTCTTTAGTAGAGCCATGATCATGGTTTTACTAAACAGAGTACAATTAATTTCCATGTCTTTAGCTTAGCATTCAAAAGCTGACATCTGGCCATCACCTCCCATTCTAGCCTTATTTCCCAATAGAGAAGGAAATGGCAATCCACTACAGTATTCTTGCCTGGAAAATCCCCATGGATGAGGAGCCTGGTGGGCTACACTACAAAGGTTTGCAAAGAGTTGCACACAACTGACTATTAAGCACAGCATATTTATTTCCCACTAACCAAAAGAATACACAGAAGAACTGTACAAAAAAGATCTTCACAACCCGGATAATCATGATGATGTGATCACTCATCTAGAGCCAGACATCCTGGAATGTGAAGTCAAGGGGGCCTTAGGAAGCATCACTACGAACAAAGCTAGTGGAGGTGATGGGATTCCAGTTGAGCTATTTCAAATCCTAAAAGATGATGCTGTGTAAGGGCTGCACTCAATATGCCAGCAAGTTTGGAAAACTCAGCAGTGGCCACAGGACTGGAAAAGGTCAGTTTACATTGCAATCCCAAAGAAAGGCAATGCCAAAGAATGTTCAAACTACCACACAATTGCACTCATCTCACATGCTAGCAAAGTAATGCTCAAAATTCTCCAAGCCAGGCTTCAGCAACACGTGAACCATGAACTTCCTGATGTTCAAGCTGGTTTTAGAAAAGGCAGAGGAACCAGAGATCAAATTGCCAACATCTGCTGGATCATAGAGAAAGCAAGAGAGTTCCAGAAAAAGATCAATTTCTGCTTTATTGACTATGCCAAAGCCTTTGACTGTGTGGATCACAATCAACTGTGGAAAATTCTGAAAGAGATGGGAATACCAGACCACCTGACCTGCCTCTTG
>SJYQ01002942.1:811406-833867 GCA_006410935.1 Redunca redunca
CTTGAGAGTCCCTTGGACTGCAAGGAGATCCAACCAGTCCATTCTGAAGGAGATCAGCCCTGGGATTTCTTTGGAAGGAATGATGCTAAAGCTGAAACTCCAGTACCTTGGCCACCTCATGCAAAGAGTTGACTCATTGGAAAAGACTTTGATGCTGGGAGGGATTGGGGGCAGGAGGAGAAGGGGACGACAGAGGATGAGATGGCTGGATGACATCATGAACTCGATGGACGCGAGTCTGAGTGAACTCCGGGAGTTGGTGATGGACAGGAAGGCCTGGAGTGCTGCGATTCATGGGGTCGCAAAGAGTCGGACACGATTGAGCGACTGAACTGAACCGAACCACTGTTTTATCAGGGATTAGCAGACGATAGCCCACGGGCAAACTCATACCTGCAGCCCATTTTGTAAATAAAGTTTTATTGGAACACTGCCAGTGTATTCATTTATGGATTGCCTATGGGTTGCTTCTGTTTCAACAGCAAAGGCCACATGGTCTGCGAAGAAATTATTTACTCTCTGGCACTTTACAGAAAACGTTTGCGGAACTCTGCTCTATCAGTTCAGTTCAGTTGCTCAGTTGTGTCCAACTCTGTGACCCCACGGACTTCAGCACACCAGGCCTCCCTGTCCATCACCAACCCCCGGAGCTTGCTCAAACTTACGTCCGTCAAGTCAGTGATGCCATCCAACCATCTCATCCTCTGTCGTCCCCTTCTCCTCCTGCTGTCAATCTTTCCCAGCATCAGGGTCTTCTCCAATGGCCATGACATAAATGGGTGACTAGTCACTATCCCAGACCAACCCACTCTGCTGCTACATCCTTCCTTTCTTCCATCTGAAAATAATCTTAATATCTACCCATCAAAAACCCTAACCTATCCTTCAAAGTTTAGGACAAACAACCCTTTTCATAAATTTGTGCTGGGATAAATTTGCACTTATCCCAGTTAGATGGGCCCGCCTCTCCTGTACTGACTCATCTAATGGCACATGATATATTGTGGCGTATGTTTTTATTCTCTGCGTATTGATCTTCTCTGTGAGAAGAAGCTTCTTGACAGTCAATGCTGTTTCAAACTCAGCCTTGTGTTTTGCCAGGGTTTACTAAGGGTAGTTAGAATGTAGCTTCTAGGTGGATGGAACAAGGAGAGGAAGGAAGAGTCGAAAGATGAGAAAAGTAGGAAAAAGAAAAGAAATGAAGAAAAGGAAGGATGATAGAGACAATCAGAAGTGACCAAGCACCAGGGTAAAGAATGATAATTGTTGGATATCCACAGAAGTCACTCGAAATTATAGCCAGATTTCCAGTCCTAGGATTGGTGAAGTTTTAAGCTTGATCCCATAGTAGCTGGTGGCAAATATTTCACATTATTACAATAATCACAAAAACAAATATTAAGAGTCCATTCTTTTTGGAAATTAATGTTTCCTTATAAGAAAATTTAACTTGGAAATTTTTACTAAAAAACCCATAAGTAGCAAAATTTGCTAAATAAATATAATGCGACTGGATTAAATCTAAGTTACTTTCACTATTATAAAATAATACCAACAAAGTAGGTTTACAATTCTTTTTCCCGGGTGCCAGCCCAATTTCCTTACTTAATTGGAAGGAGGACTGAAAGTTTAGGAAAGAACAAGGACAATGAAGAGTTTATGAGAGAAAGGACCATATTATTCCACATTCTATAAAGCAGAATGGAAAGGATTTCAACAGTCTAAGCTTTACAGCATTTCAAACATGGACACCTTCTTTTAAAGAAACAAAAGGGAGCTGAATTAAAGAAAGAGTTCAACAAATCAGAAAAGCCTTCTCTTCATTGCTTAAGCACCACATTGGATCCAAAATTCTTACAGGCTTTAGAGTTTAAGAGGAAAAAACAAATCTGTGCCTGTTTGAAGCAAAAACAAATTTACTGCACTAATACTTATTACAGAGAAAATGTCAAATTGCAGAAGAAATTATGGAGCTGGTATGAAGCAAGTAAAATGCACGTTGTCTTCATTAGGACCAGAAACTTGAGTGTGATTTTCCAAAACTAATGAGATAAGTAACATAAAAGAATCCTTATAACTTAAGAACAAGCACATTGCAGAGGACTCAATAGGGAACCAGCAAGAAAGTGAGCCTTTTGCAGTGGGACTCAGTTCATTCTTGCCTACCCAAAGGGCCCTTTCCCTCAGTGGAAATAATTCAGTCTGATAAATAAACAAGTCAAACTCCACAGGCATTTCTCACTCTTTTTTTCTTGGCAATTTTTCACCCCGCCTCAGGATCACAATCATTCACTGACTCACACATTCACCCAACACTCATGAACTGGGTTCACTATATATGGAGGCACTAAGTATGGAGTGACAGAAGAACCAATAGCCCAGTGGCATCACAGATGAAAAGGCTGAAAGAAAAAAAAAAGGTGAGACTTATTTTCCTGTGAAAAATCAGCAAAAAAGAAAAAAAAAGTCAAGGACCGAGGAAAGAAAAAATGAGGTTAAAAAGAATATGTTAAGTCTCTGCCAAAACCAGAAATGACTGAGCTAAGAAAACGTGAGAAGCAGATATTCCTCCTCAGAGGAAAGATGGAAATTTAGTGACCCACCCCACAAACATGCACTGAGAGACATCACCCCCTTCCCTCAAGAATGTCCTTGCCTGAAGATGCGCCCCTGAGCCTCTGAGCTTAATCCTCCCCGCTCCATCCTCACTCCTCTGATCCACCTGGGCTCCAGCACTTTCTTGAGCCAGGCAAGTTCCCACCTCTGGGTCTTTGCACAGGCTGTCCCTGCTGCCTAGAATTCTCTCCCTATCTCCCACCCTACCCCCATAAATGAACAGCTTACTCTCACCTCCTTAAAGTCTTTGTCAAAATTACACTTCTCATGACTCCATACTCTCCCAGTCCTTCTTACTCTATGTTTCAGGAGTCCCAAGACCACTTCCAGTTCAGTGACTTATCAGAAGGACTCACACCACTTAACAGGAGGTCATACTCAAAACTAAGATTTGTAACAGTCAAGGATAAAAAGTAAAAACAACAGGAAAAGTAAACATATCAGCCACGCCCAGAGAGGTCAGGCATGGGCTTTCAAGTCCTTCTCCTGCTCAGTTTACACAAGACACAATTCTTCTCTAGCTGTGAACTGCAGGCACACATGCAATGTGTCTGCAGTGGGCTTCCCTGCATGGAATCTTAGGGTCAGAGCCTGCCATGGGGACACCAGTCATGTAGCCACATTTATGGATGCTGAAACACAGAACCCGAGCAAAGATACCAGGTGTATATTGTAAACCTCCTAAATAATCCTGAGAAGTCTTGACAAGCCGGAATAGTACACCCCATTGCTCTGTGCATATAAAACATTATCATTCGTTAGTAACAGAAAGAACATTCCTAAGAGCCTAGTCTCAGGAACTGGCCAAGGAACAGCCATGGTTCCAGGCTCTGCTGGAGACACGCAAGGGTTGAACAACTACACCTGCTGTGTTATCACTTTTCTTGCACCCTATTTTTTCCATACTACATCTATATACTGTTTAATTTACTCATAATGTTCATTTTCTGTTTCCCCTATTAGCTCTATGAGACGTTGAGATTTTTCATTTTATTTATTGCTGTATCCTAAACTATCAATCCTTATTTTTGAATTAATGATCAAATTAATGATCGAATTAATGAATGAATTCCTTACTCTGAAATCACGATGTGAGACTACAGGCTCCAAACTACTTCTGCAAGTGTGCTGTGCTTAGTCACTCAGTTGTGTACAACTCTACAATCCCATCGACTATAGCCCGCCAGGCTCCTCCGTCCATGGGGATTCTCCAGGCAAGAATACTGGAGTGGGTTACCATGCCCTCCTCCACGGGATCTTCCCAACCCAGGGACTGAACCCAGGTCTCCTGCATTGCAGGCAGATTCTTGACCATCTGAGCCACCAGGGAAGCAGTAACTACAAGGGAGGATGCAAACATGTGAAATGAGGTAGATAAGCCTTGCGGTGGCATCTGGGACAAGGAGATAATGTGTAAGCAACCACTTCTGTGCATAGAATATTCGTTGTTATATACTTTAAGCAAAGTACAGATTCTCTGATTCCTTACCAGTTCTTCCTTCAATAATTTCTTCAACAGATATGTTCATTCTTGTGATGTTGAGAAAGAACTTTTAAAAACAAGATTAGCGCAACCATTGTGGCTTTTCCTTAGAAAAGCAATTAAATGAAGATTTAAGTTCTACCAATTATTACCCAAATCTAAATAATTAATTGGAAAAAATCTCTTTAGCATAGCATCAAGGAACCAAAATTGAAGCTGGCAATAAAAATGGAAACAAGTAATATGAGTGAAAACAAGAGACTGCTATAAGGGGTGGGGAACCCCCATCTGGGAAAATAATTAAAGAATTTTAAAATAAAAAGTTGTTATACATCTGTTTCACACAGATTTAGGTTTCTTAATAAACTGCTACTTAATAGGAATAATCCATTAGAAATCGGTTGAGTAGTAAATGTTTTTCCCCTAGGTATTTCAGATGTATTAATGACGGTATATAAAGGAGAGAAGACCTTTAGAGAACCAACAATCACTGAATGCTCCCTCCCATGAATATAACAATGGAAATCAGGTTAGATGTGTTAGCTGAGGTACAATATCTGCTTGGGGAAGAATTAAGTATGAACTACTTGAACACAGGGTACTCTAGCCTCCTTTGAAACTTAATGAGTCAATGTCCTTCAGTTCAGTTGCTCAGTTGTGTCCGACTCTTTGAGACCCCATGGACTGCAGCACACCAGGCTTCCCTGTCCATTACCAACTCCCAGAGTTTACTCAAACTCATGTGCATGAAGTCAGTGATGCATCCAATTATTTCATCCTCTGTCGTCCCCTTCTCCTGCCTTCAATCATTCCCAGCATCAGGGTCTTTTCCAATGAGTCGGCTTTTCTCATCAGGTGGCCAAAGGACTGGAGTTTCAGTTTCAGCATCAGTCCTTTCAATTATTCAGGACTGATTTCCTTTAGGATTGACTGGGTGGATCTCCTTGCAATCCAAGGGGCTCTCAAGAGTCTACTCCAATGCCACAGTTCAAAAGCATTAATTTTTTGGCTCTCACCTTTCTTTATAGTCCAACTCTCACATCCATATATGACTACGGGAAAAACCATAGCTTTGACTAAGCATTCCTAATTTAGTATAATTGATGGATGAAGTCTGGAAAGGACTATGTCATCCAGGCCAAAAGAAGAATTAAGTGACTGCTATTTATACAATTAATATCCTAAAAGGATTTAGTTTACTAAACTGTCTTCCCTAAATGATCTCCCCAAAATATTCCCCACCAAGCCTCCACTAAGGATGTAACACTCAAAAAGCAAATAACTGTAAAGCGTGATCACTATTTTGAGCTGCACTCTAAGCCAGGGGACCTAGTACAAGACAGAACTCATCCCTGGAGCCCACATTAGCACATTTCTCCATAATGAGCTAGGGTCACAGTCCATACCAACTGGAATGGCCAGCAGCTTCCACCGCTTGCCTAGTGAACAGCCCGAAGACTGCCACCTCCAAGCCCCACACTACAAAACAATCTCCTACTCTTTCTTTTGAAGCAGGGTGGTTTTCTTTACCACTGTTTGTGAAATGTGTTCCAATTTCAAAAACATCAAAGAATATGGTACTATAAAGTAGTTATTAGTACAGTGCCTTGAATTCAGTGAAGTGCTTTTTTTAAGTAACCATTTTTAGTGGTCCCACATGTCAATGATACAAATAAATTAGTTAGGCTTAGCAACTGGCTATCAAAAGCTAACAAAACAATCAGAAAACCCTTAACAGACAAATCCTCTGTCATGCCCAAAACAGAAAAATACCAAAGCCAGAGATTTGGGGCCACAGTTCCTAAACTATGCTTGAAGCCACCAAAGGTTATACAACAAACTCACAGGGTTGCCAGAAGATATTTTAAACTTTCATGAAAGCAAACCAACTTCAGAGAGTTCATAATTCAACATTCTATACTCAAAGGAATGACATGAGATCTTTGTGTAGCTGAATATTCAGTGATTATTCTGTTAAAAAGTAAACACTGCATGAAAACCAATGCTGAACAGGAAATAAGTATGGCAATATTTAGTTTCACTCCAAGGTCTGAGAAGTTGTGCAGTGTCTAACAGACAAATACATCCCACAAAGTAAACAGCAAATATGTATTATTATTTTCAAATGATTACTAATTTGTTAGAAGTTGCTGTGTGGCCACAAGAAAAATTACTGAGCTACTAAAGCGAGTGTGAACCAACCAAGTTTCAGAGTCCGGGTCTGAGCAATCATTTTATGCTACACACTTTTATTAAGCACCTACTATATGCATGATCTGTACTAGTCACTGTGAGAGACGCAAAGAAACTGTGTGCTATGTCGTCTCAGTAGTATCCTACTCATTGGACTCCATGGACTGTAGCCCACCAGACTCCTCTGTCCATGGGATTTTCCAGGCAAGAGTACTGCAGCGGGTGACCATTTCCTTCTCCAGGGGATGTTCCTGACCCAGGGATCCAAGCTATGTCTCCCGAGGCTCCTGCATCACAGGTGATTCTTCATCACTGAGTCAGCTGCCTTCAAATATGTACATGACAGAGTCAAATAAAAAGAGCAATAGTACCAAAAAAGCACACAAAAGATATTTAAGAGTTAAGAGAACTGTATGATGAAATTATTCTGGTTAACAGTATTAAAACAAGAAATGAGTAACATGTGAACTCATAGCATCTATCTTTCTAAAAGTGCCAGTTCACTTCGTGTTAGTAAGAACATTTGAGGAAACAACCACTCTTTGGGGAAAAAACACACTTAGAATTATAAACATATGTATTTACTCAATTATTTTCTGAATGTGTGATTGACTGAATAAAAAATACATAATATATTAAGTGAAAGTCTTACAAAACCTCAAAATTATCAACTTGTAAATGATGTGTTTACTATTGTTACCTTTTCTAGTATATACAACTCTCTTGGCCTAGGACAGTAGTTCTCAACCCTGTGTAGACATCAAAATTGCCTGGAAACCTTTGCTATATTCCCAGGCCCCACCTCACTACAATTAAGTCAGCATCACTGCAGATGGGGTCCAGGGAATCAAGTTTTCAAAAGTACAGCCACGGTTGAGAACGACTGACATAAAAAATAGGATATTCCTAGGGGATAGGGGCATGACCTAAAGTCAGCCTCTTCAATTGGTTTGGTTTCTTTTACTATTAAAAAATACAAACTTATCTTTGAAATGAGATTTATTTATTCCAAGGCTTGCACAAGTACCCCAGAGAATCACAGATGTAGGATACTGACATGAAAGAAAGCTAACCTTGGTGGCTATCTACTAATAGTTATTGTTACAGTATTTTTTCTTTTTAATCTGATATTTCCTATTTTCTAATCATTTATTTCTGTCCTTCTCACATTNTTTTTTCTTTTTAATCTGATATTTCCTATTTTCTAATCATTTATTTCTGTGTCCTTCTCACATTAAAAACACCTGGTTAACTCAGATACGGCTCCACACAATGTCTTATAAATGTTCTATATAGATAATTTGGAAAATACGGAAAAATAAAATTTCCTAACCCAATTTCTCAGAAATAATTTGGATTCCATCCAGTACTTTTTAAAGCATACTAAAAAAACAGACTAACAAAATTAAAAGCATATTGTATACATGTATATAATTGTGTATATGTTTATGTAAGCATGACCAAACTGTTAATATTGACTATATTATTTGGGCCACGGGAAGATACCATTTGACTTGCTATCATGTGATGTGACTTACTACAGTGAGCATGCATTAGAGGTAGGAAGAATAAAAATAAAAAATAAAGAATGTTATACATTGTGTTTTTTGTTAAGATTATACTGTGAACGTGTATCTATGCTATTAAATATTTTTCAAAATTACCATATTTCATCAGTGAAGAATATTCTATGGGTTGTTTATTCACCTAATACTTCTCTCATTAGTGTATGTTTAGTCATTTCTAACTTTTTACATTTGCAAACAATGCTTTAATTAAAATCCATGTACAAATATCTTCATCTGAATCTTTAATTATTTTGCGGGGAGGAAAAATAAGCTCAAAGGTATAAACTCTTTAAAGGTTCCCATTTTTTAAAAAAAGTCTTGATATGCAATTATTAATTGCTTTCCAGAATGTGATACAAATTTTGAAACAGAAGAGTATTCATACTTTATTTTGTTGTAGTCAATATATCAATATGCTTGCTTCTGTCTCTTCAGGGATTTACCATGAAAAATACTAAAGTTTTGAAATTATTTATTCTACTTTTTTTTCTCATTTCCTTTTACTTTGCCTTTTATTCATTTTATGTTTTTTGTTATTTTTCTTTTCATACCCTCCTGAGAGGCTGAGAGGAGCCTTCTTATGAACAAAATTAAATAAGAAATAGCCTGACAAAGAGCCAACATGTACTGCCTATTTTGTTGTTTGGGGATGGCACTGATGAACTTATAGACTTACTTCACAGTAAAATGAGATGGAATGGACTTAAAACATCTATTTTCCCATTTTCCAAAGGCTCTCTTCTTGTTCTTGTTCTTTCTACATGCAAAATATGTTTAAATAAATAAAAAGAAAATAGAACTTATTTAGAACTTGCCAGATACATGCTTAAGAGTGGCTTTTTAAAAGGGTCTGAAACCTAGATAGCATATTCAAAAGCAGAGACATACTTTGCCAATAAAGGTCTGTTTAGTCAAGGCTATGGTTTTTCCACTGGTCATGTATGGAAGTGAGAGTTGGACTGTGAAGAAAGCTGAGTGCAGAAGAATTGATGCTTTTGAACTGTGGTGTTGGATAAGACATTTGAGAGTCCCTTGGACTGCAAGGAGATCCCACCAGTCCATTCTGAAGATCAGTCCTGGGTGTTCATTGGAAGGACTGATGCTGAAGCTGAAACTCCAATACTTTGGCCACCTCAAGCGAAAAGTTGACTCATTGGAAAAGACTGATGCTGGGAGGGATTGGGGGCAGGAGGAGAAGTGGACGACAGAGGATGAGATGGCTGGATGGCATCATCGACTCAATGGACATGAGTCTGAGTTGGTGATGGACAGGGAGGCCTGGCATGCTGCGATTCATGGGGTCGCAAAGAGTCGGACATGGCTGAGGGACTGAACTGACCTGAACTGATGGTCAGCTGAACAGAACAAGATACTCCCTACTCTGTGGACAGAAAAGTCTAGTGGGAAAGAAAGTGAAGTCACTCAGTCATGTCCGACTCTTTGCGACCCTGTGGACTGTAGCCTACCCAGCTCCTCCATCCATGGGATTCTCCAGGCAAGAATACTGGAGTGGGTTGCAATCTCACAGACAAATCAAAGGCCATTTCAACTGAGAACCAAGAGTGCTTCAAGATGTCAAATGACATGGAACCCAGAGCAGGGACACCAAGCCAGACGTGGAGGAGACAGAACAGTCCCTAATAAAGGTGACAGGTAAGCTGACACTAGAAAGCTCTTCTACCTTAATGAGAAGAAGCTCTCCAGACAGTGATCTAGACAGAAGAGTGAAGCAAAATGCTGAGGCAGTAGAAGGCAGGAGACAGGAAAGCCTGCCTAGAGCCCAGAACGTCAGGGAGAAGACTGAAGAGCAAGAGGCATCGGAACAGAAGCACACATTATAGTAGATTCAGCTACTGCCCTTCTGGAAAGAAATGTGGATGAACTCTCATAGGTTGCCCAGCCTAGTGATTCTATGATATAACTCCATGGAAAAGGTCTGCCCTCTTCATGCCAGTGATACTTCAATCCCTCTAAGAATCTGAGAAGTCCATGGTCTCTCTTCATCTCCACCCCACAAGAAAGAAAGTGCACAACAATTTTGCATGTAATTTCACATTCCCATAAGCTAGAGTTTCTAAATTGCTGAGGATATCAGCATATGCCCTGCTTCACATTTTTTAAAAACAAGATTATTTTAACTATCATTATCTTAATTAATTTCAAAAATGTGTCATTTTATAGATAAACACAGGTCATTTTCCAAGAGGCTGATACAGTGTATTTTAAGAGCCAAACAGCCACAGTTCAATTCCAGCTCTGTCTCTTACTATTTATGTGACTGTGACAAGTTACATAGCTAACCTGTGCCTGAATTTTATCTGTGAAATAATAACAGGACCCAGGTAATAGGTATATACTATAAAGTTACTGGGGGATTAAATGAAATATTAAACAATGCTTAGAACAGCTCCTGGCCCTGAGTATTACTAGCATTTGGTACTATTATTTCATATTTGTAAATATTTCCTTAGCTTCTGAACATAAGTCTCCTCTGTTATTTTTGAAGAATCACTCTCACTTTAACAAGATCTTCCCCAGAAAAACCAGCACTGATTTTATATACATTTCAGTTTGTATAATTTGGCCTTTCTGGAACTTTTTTCTTTATTTTAATATTTGTATAAGAAGGCTGTTGGGACTTCCCTGGTGCCCCAGTGGTTCCAGGGCAGGGGGCACGGGTTTTATCCCTGGTCAGGGAACTAAGATCTTGCATGCTGAGCAGTGTGGTTAAAAAAAAGAAAGAAAGAAAGTAAAGAAAAAAGGCTGCTAAAAAAAGGGGGTGCTGTTTATTTCTTTGAAAATAATTAACTTCAATAAAATATTTTATGAAACACAAATATATATGTATATATATATGGATACTTAAATTACTAAAGTCTTAGAGCAAATCTTGACAAATGATCCACATAGGTGAGTTACCAATTAGAAAATATTGTTTTTATTATTTCTGTTAGGCAAAGATATTAATCATA
Organism: Redunca redunca; assembly: GCA_006410935.1. Lineage (NCBI taxonomy): Eukaryota > Metazoa > Chordata > Mammalia > Artiodactyla > Bovidae > Redunca > Redunca redunca. The sequence goes on from SJYQ01002942.1 coordinate 822,239, forward strand.
CATTGCAGCTTTCATTTAACTGATCTGGAATAAACTGCATAGAAAGGAAGTCTAGTTCAAATAAGAAACGTTATGTATTCAACAAACATTTACTAAGCAAAAAACACTGAGACCAGGATGGGTAACAACAGTTTTGCCTTCTGAGTTACAGTGTTCTTAGTATCTTGTATACATGAACTCATTTCAAGTCTCACTAACCCATTTTAAGCATTACCCTTCACACTTTAAAAGTGAGGAAACAGGATTCAAAAAAGAAACTGCTCAAGGTCTCATTACTTGAGTAGTGAAGTACTCAGGGAAGAGTGAAGATAGTATACTGCTCAATTACAGACATTATTCTTTCCCAAGAAGAAAACTGAAGCATCCAATAGTGTGACATCAGCCATTATATGGAAGATTCCACAGCATCAGCTGGACTTGTATACAATTCCTTCCCCAATCTCAAGCAATACCAAAATTGGTGCAAAGGCAAATTTACTACAAAATGAGATAAGTTGCCTTTTTCTACCTTCAAACCTGAATACAAGTTTCTCTGAAGAAGTTATATAATAATCCAATTTCTGAGGCAGTCAACTCTGAAAATAAATTATTCATGCAAGAATAAAAGTTCCCACACTCCTAAAAAAGACTCTTCTGTAACCATGGCAATAGGTAGGCACAAGAACAGGCTTTAAACATGCTTAATGCTTATATGACAGCTCTATATTGCCTTTAAACCAGAGAATTGGTTTGAAACTCCTTTAACCAATGATTGACAAGTTGCCACAGTGAAGGCGCCTCTATAAGGCAACCAATCAGTGACCAACACTCCTGAGCATCAGCCAATCGGGAGCAGAGATAATTACAGACAGTGCCTCTGTCCTGCCATCCAGACAGCAAGAGCTTTACCTAAGAAGCCAGTTTCCACTGCCATCCCACTAGCACTCCTGGAAGTCCGCCAATCCCAGAACTCAACAATTCTCAAACACCTTCATGTAAGGCCAGTTTCCTGCTCTGCTGAGAAAAACTGCCTGACCATATAGCTCTCTCCATCAAGTATGCAACAAATTCAGCATTTTGCTTTTGCTTCAGATATCAACTGGTAGTTTCGTCCTTTGACATAAAGCATGCTATTTCAGGCCTAAACAGACACTGAAAACAATACTTTTCACATTAAAAAATAATTTTGCTAACACCCTTCCAAGCCTAGTATCGCATCCTTCACACCAATACTAGGTCCGACATGAATCACTTCTTATGAATTGCTTTCATTTTGAGTGCTTTGAAAGCAGTATTACTTCATAAATAAAGAGAATTATTATTACTTCCTAAATAAAGAGTTCTCTTTATGTTAAAAAAAATATGATACAAATACAAATAATCGTATATACTGAATATAACGTATGCTGCTGCTGCTAAATCATTTCAGTCGTGTCCAACTCTGTGCAACCCCGTAGACGGCAGCCCACCAGGTTTCCCCATCCCTGGGATTCTCCAGGCAAGAACACTGGAGTGGGTTGCAATTTCCTTCTCCAACATATGAAAGTGAAAGTGAAGACACTCAGTCGTCTCCGACTCTTCGCAACCCCATGGACTGTAGCTCACCAGGCTCCGCCGTCCATGGGATTTTCCAGGCAAGAGCACTGGAGTGGGTTGCCATTGCCTTCTCCAGAATATAATGTATAGGTTCTTTTAAAATTCTCGTATTTCTCAAAGCTTCTGAACTGAAAAAGCACTAGATAAAATCTAACTGCCCAGTGAGGTTTTTTAATACGATGGGCTATTATGTAGCAATTAAACTGAAGTAATGACATGTTCATCTATCAACAATGAAAGTTCCCCAAACNAGTAATGACATGTTCATATATCAACAATGAAAGTTCCCCAAACAGGATACTGAGTGAAAAATAAAATGCTAAAAGATATGTATAATATGAATATATATATATATATATATTCAGTTCAGTCATTCTGTCGTGTCTGAATCTTTGCAACCCCATGGACTGAGCACACCAGGCCTCCCTGTTCATCACCAAGTTCCTGAGATTACCCAAACTCATGTCCATTGATGGAGAAGGAAATGGCAACCCACTCCAGAAATCTTCACTGAGAATCCCAGGATCAGAGGAGTCTGGTGGTCTGCCAACTATAGGGTCGCACAGAGTTGAACATGACTGAAGTGACTTAGCAGCAGCATGTCCATTGAGTTGGTGATGCCATCTATTCATCTCATCCTCTGTCATCCTCTTCTCCTCCTGCCTTCAATCCTTCCCAGCATCGGAGTCTTTTCCAATGAGTCAGCTCTTCACATCAGGTGGCAAAAGTATTAGACTTTCAGTTTTAACACCAGTCCTTCCAATGAATAGTCAGGACTGATTTCTTTTAGGATGGACTGGTTGGATCTCCTTGCAGTCCAACGGACTCTCAAGAGTTCTTCAGCACTCAGTTTTCTTTATAGTCCAACTCTCACATCCATACATGACCACTGGAAAAACCACAGCCTTCACTAGACAGATCTTTATTGGCAAAGTAATGTCTCTGCTTTTGAATATGCTAAGTTGGTCATAACTTTTCTTCCAAGGAGTAAGCGTCTTTTAATTTCATGGCTGCAGTCATCATCTGCAGTGATTTTGGAGCCCAAAAAAATAAAGTCTGACACTGTTTCTACTGTTTTCCCATCCATTTCCCATGAAGTGATGGGACCAGATGCCATGATCTTTCTTTTCTGAATGTTGAGCTTTACGCCAGCTTTTTCACTCTCCTCTTTCACTTTCATCAAGAGGCTCTTAATGTACTCTGCATATAAGTTAAATAAGCAGGGTGACAATATACAGCCTTGATGTACTCCTTTTCCTATTTGGAACCAATCTGTTGTTCCATGTCCAGTTCTGACTATTGCTTCCTGACCTGCATACAGATTTCTCAAGAGGCAGGTCAGGTGGTCTGGTATTCACATCTCTTTCACAATTTTCCAAAGTTTACTGTGATCTACACAGTAAAAGGCTTTGGCATGATCAATAAAGCAGAAATAGATGTTTCTCTGGAACTCTTTTGCTTTTTTGATGATCCAGAGAATGTTGGCAATTTGATCTCTAGTTCCTCTGCCTTTTCTAAATGCAGCTTGAACATCTGGAATTTCACAGTTCACGTGTTGTTGAAGGCTGGCTTGGAGGATTTTGAGCATTACTTTACTAGCATGTGATAGGAGTGCAACTGTGTGGTAGTTGGAGCATTCTTTGGGACTGCCTTTCTTAGGGATTAGAATGAAAACTTATCTTTTCCAGTCCTGTGGCCACTGCTGAGTTTTCCCAATTTGCTGGCATACTGAGTGCAGCACTTTCACAGCATCATCTTTTAGGATTTGAAATAGCTCAACTGGAATTCCATCACTTCCGTTAGCTTTCAGAGAAGGAAATAGCAACAGACTCCAGTACTCTTGCCTGGAAAATCCCATGGATGGAGGAGCCTGGTGGGCTGCAGTCCATGGGGTCACTACGAATCAGACATGACTGAGCGACTTCACTTTCATTTTTCACTTTCACGCATTGGAGAAGGAAATTGCAACCCACTCCAGTGTTCTTGCGTGGAGAATCCCAGGGACGGGGAAGCCTAGTGGGCTGCTGTCTATGGGGTCAGACACAACTGAAGCAACTTAGCAGCAGGAGCAGCAGTACTAGCTTTATTCATAGTGATGCTTCCTAAGGCCCACTTGACTTCACATTCCAGGATGTCTGGCTCTAGATGAGTGATCACACCATCATGATTATCTGGGTGGTGAAGATCTTTTTTGTATAGTTCTTCTGTCTATTCTTGCCACCTCTTCTTATTATCTTCTGCTTCTATTAGGTCCATACCATTTCTGTCCTTTTTGACCCCATCTTTGCATGAAATGTTCCCTTGGTATCTCTAATTTTCTTGAAGAGATCTCTAGTCTTTCCCATTCTACTGTTTTCCTCTATTTCTTTGTACTGACCACCGAGGAAGGCTTTCCTATCTCTCCTTGCTATTCTTTGGAACTCGGCATTCTAATGGGTATATCTTTCCTTTTCTCCTTTGCTTTTCACTTCTCTTCTTTTCACAGTTATTTGTAAGGCCTCCTCAAACAGCCATTTTGCTTTTTTGCATTTCTTTTTATAATTGATTTTAATTGGAGGCTAATTACTTTACAATATTGTAGTGGTTTCTGCCATACATTGACATGTCTTGATCCCTGTCTCCTGTACAATGTCACAAACCTCTGTCCATAGTCCATCAGGCATTCTGTCTATCAGATCTAGTCCCTTAAAATTTCTCACTTTCACTGTATAATCGTTAAGGATTTGGTTTAGGTCATGCCTGAATGGTCTAGTGAGTTTCCCTACTTTTCTTCAATTTAAGTCTGAATTTGGCAATAAGGAGTTCATGATCTGAGCCACAGTCAACTCCCCGTCTTGTTTTTGCTGACTCTATAGAACTTCTCCATCTTTGGCTTCAAAGAATATAATCAGTCTGATTTCGGTGTTGACCATCTGGTAATGCCCATGTGTAGAGTCTTCTCTTGTGTTGCTGGAAGAGAGTGTTTGCTATGACCAGTGCATTCTCTTCGCAAAACCTAATTAGCTTTTGCCCTGCTTCATTCTGTACTCCAAGGCCAAATTTGCCTATTACTCCAGGTGTTTCTTGACTTGCTACTTTTGCATTCCAGTCCCCTATAATGAAAAGGGCATCTTTTTTGGGTGTTAGTTCTAGAAGGTCTTGCTGCTGCTGCTAAGTCGCTTCAGTTGTGTCCGACTCTATGCGACCCCATAGATGGCAGCCCACCAGGCTCCCCCATCCCTGGGATTCTCCAGGCAAGAACACTGGAGTGGGTTGCCATTTCCTTCTCCAATGCATGAAAGTGAAAAGTGAAAGTGAAGATGCTCAGTCATATCCGACTCTTAGTGACCCCCATGGACTGCAGCCTACCAGGCTCCTCCGTCCATGGGATTTTCCAAGCAAGAGTACTGGGGTGGGTTGCCATTGCCTTCTCCAGAAGGCCTTGTAGGTCTTCATAGAACCTTTGAACTTCAGCTTCTTCAGCATTACTGGTCAGGGCATAGACTTGGATTACCATAATATTGAATGATTTGCCTTGGAAACAAGAAGAGATCATTCTTTTTCATTTTTGAGATTGTATCCAAGTACTGCATTTTGGACTCTTGTTGACTATGATGGCTACTCCATTTTTTCTAGAGGATTCTTGCCCACAGTAGTAGATATAATGGTCATCTGAGTTAAATTCACCCATTCCAGTTCATTTTAGTTTGCTGATTCCTAAAATGTCAATGCTCACTCTTGCCATCTCCTGTTTGACCATTTCCACTTTGCCTTGATTCATGGACCTAACATTCCAGGTTCCTATGCAATATTGCTCTTTACAGCATCGGACCTGGCTTCTATCACCAGTCACATCCACAGCTGGGTATTGTTTTTGCTTTGGCTCCATCTCCTCATTCTTTCTGGAGTTATTTCTCCACTGATCTCCAGTAGCATATTGGGCACCTACTGACCTGGGGAGTTCCTCTTTCAGTGTCCTATCTTTTTGCCTTTTCATACTGTTCATGGGGTTCTCAAGGCAAGAATACTGAAGTGGTTTGCCATTACCTTCTCCAGTGGACCACATTCTGTCAGAACTTAGTCAGTTCTCCAAGAGGACTTATGCCATAGCCAAGTCTGTTGCACCTAGAGCCCCTGACCTGCAGCAGACCACCACCAACCCATACCTATATATATATATATATATATGGTTTCCCTAGTAGNAGTTTTTTAAAGAGAAAGATTAACACCAATTTCAGGATAGTGATTAATTCAGAGTGGAGAGTGGAGCTTGAGTCTAAGTTTAATTTTTGCTTCTTGAAGAAATCTGAAGCCAATAGCAAAAAGCTAATATTTGACTAATTTCACTGATGAAACTTTGTAGACATACAGACTACATTTCTATATGTTTGGAATCTTTCATAATAATATGAAATTTTTGAAATAAAAACAGAAGTGGGGAAAATGAATTCCTACAGTGAATAGGTGAGTGAAAATAAAAACACAAACCAAAATCTTAGTTTCTATTTTCTCCTTCTAACAGCTAACCTTCTAATGAGAGACAATTAAAAAAAAATAATTCTCCTTACTCCTGTTCAGCCACTCCCTTTAATGTAGGCTCTGAAACTGTGGTAACAATAAAGCAGGTAATTAAGCCATAGCAGTTGGGAAATTAATCCCTTAAAAACTGAAAGTCTGTTTCTCCTTCCCTCAGGTTCCCACAGCACTTTTAAACTCTAAAGGAGCATATTATGGCATCTTACATTAAATTATATTTACATATCTTTATGCCCTCTTAATTTAATGTTAAGTATCTTGAGAGCAAAAAACTTGCTCTTTAAAGTTCCTTCAAAAAGTCAGTTTGTAAATGTTCACCTGCAGTTGCTATACTGAATTTGAGTGTTACTCTCTATGTCCATCTCTCGATTTGACTGGATCATTTTCCATCTTAGAATTTCACTATATCACATTTAATTTTTAATTGTTGGGTTTAATAGACTAAGAAACTATCACCTTTTTAAAAATAGAGATAAATTTTTTAAATTTATTTATTTTTAATTGAAGGATAATGGCTTTACAGTTTCGTGTTGGTTTCTGCCAAACATCAACATGAATCAGCCACAGGAAGCTACCACCTTTAAACTAAGTGTTTCTAGTTTGTTCTCTTAAGACAAAACCTGAGAGGACAGCATAAGCTGCTTTATGCTAAGAATTGAACAAGATCAAATCTTATATTTAGCCAGCCATCAATTTAGACATGGCCAACTTATTAGCTTCTGCCCAACCTGTCAATCAATTCCACCTAACCAATCAAGAAGCAAACATATATCCACTGAACCAACCACCCAGGAAGTTATTACTGTGAACCCAACACAAGTTCAGGGTTGATAATTTCCTTCCTGCCAATTGCCAGGCCCTGTAAGTACAGAGAAAAAAAAAAAACACAGATCACTAACACTGAATCTTTTGTTTCTGTGTACATTCAAAGTGGACTAAAAATAACTCCTAAACTATGAGCTCTCATTTATTTTTGTCCTACTAGCTTTATAAACCTTCATCTTGTTTATTACTTTAATTTGAGCACAACTATATCATCATGACTAGGAATTTTCAGTAAACATCTGATGAATCTTATTTGGCCTTTACAATTCACGACTTCCTCTTGCTTCCTACTCATAGAAAGAAGAATGGCAAATCATTTCTGAATACTTTTAATACTTTTAATGTGTAGTTTATAATAATTCTATTTCATTCTTCCATCTCATCTTTTAATGAAAATACCTTAGAATTTTTTTTACTTGTGAATATTGTTAAGATTAGAAAATTTTAAACTAGTCAGATGCAACTGCTCTGCCAAATTCACAGAACACAACCTTCTAGATCCAATCAATATGTTAATCAATCAGCTGCCTCCATTAGGATGTTAATGCCCTTCTCTGCTGTGGTAGGAACCACAATACTAGAGAGAAACATAATTTACTACTCCTCTGAGATATGTTGTATTCAAAAATAAATAAGATTTCATCCGCTTTGCAGAATTCTTTTCTAATAAGAATGCTTCCAGACACATCATTTTTATGGACAGATCCTTCTCCCAAGCACAATCCAAGGCTAGCAAAAAGACAGGAGGTGAATTGCAAAATATTCCTATTTGTTCCACAAAAAACACTATCTTTTCAATACATTGTTTTCCAAGGACCACAGCCAGTATTCATCGGCTTATTTGTATGCTGAGAATATTCTAGATCGTGTTAAGATTTTCTGGACAGAAAAAAAAAGAATAATAAAAACTATTGTTTGAATTCAGCCTTTCTTAAGAACCAAGTTGTTATTTTCAGCAAAACAAAAGGAATCACTATAATAGTGAAAGCATGAAGCTCACAGATGAATTTTTGGCTTTTAAATATATTTTGCATGCTTGCTTGAGGTAAGGTTCCAAAGACAATGTCATTTCTAGGTTGTCTGAAAAGAAAAACAGAAACTTTATTCCACAATATGCTTTAAAACTTCTTATTAATGAAACATTCTCTTTAGAATCAACTTATAGGAAACACATTAAAGCAATGAAAAGAAATCCAGCCTCATTCACTAGAAAGTGGTAAAAATCGACACATTATCGTTTCTGTCTACTTATTCAATCCTTACCATCAGACACCAAGACAGAACATAGTTCTGAAATACTTAATTTACTAAAAATCATTTCTAATAACAGCAGTTATTAGTTTTAGGTGTTAAATTCTAGGTGTTTCACAACAACTCTAATACTTGACAATGCTTCAACGTTAAGTCTCAATATCTTTATCTCAGAGGAAGTTTAGCTTGCCCAAGAGCACGCCTAAGAAGGGGCAGAGCAGATTTTGAATTCTAGCTGTCCAAGTTCCAAAGCCCATGCAACAGCCACCAAACTACAGAGCCCGAGAACAATTCCTCTTCTGACAAAGACACAGGAGCAAGTGAGCGCACAGAACCCAGTAAGCTGCCATAACCACACCTGGGTCCTGCTTGCCTTTACCACCCCATCCCACCACCTTCTCACCTCACTCCCCTCAGGGCAGCCATGCCACATGGGCCTTCTTCTGTGGCTCAAATTCTCCAAGGCCTCTCCACTTCAACATTACAATCAAGAACCAGAAACAGCTAGTCAGGCAGTTTATAAAAGTGCCATGAAGTCTTTCATGACTGCCCTCATTTATTAAGAGTTTCGTGACAAAGAACTTTTATTTGATAATTATTGAGGACTGATTAATTACATGCACTTGTTTGCAATGTAGATTTTGAGATTTGTTTATGTAAGTCAGAGGCTCTAGCAGTATTTGAAGGAGAAAAAAAGATTTCAGTTTGGAATCCTAAGGACATCTAAATTGGTCCTGTGAAGTGAGGTGGGGGGAAAGTGAGTGAGAAAAAAGAGGGAGAGGGAGTGAGAGGCATGAGGCTTTCATCACGGACCAAAAAGTGATAAAACTGAGTGCTAATGAGAGACAAAAAAATAAAAGGGAACAAAAATATAGAAAAGGGAAAAAACTGTCTCTGACAAAGTAGTCCAGGTATTAAGAACTGCACACAACTCACAGCTCTCAACCTTAGAGAACCATACAATATTCATCATCTTCAAATTCATTTAATATCAGTATTTACTCCAAACTCATAAATATAAGAATATTTTAATTAACATGAATTTAGGCACACCTACTGTTTTTCTAGCACTGTGGCAAGCATGAACAGTAAATCAATAACGTGCCTAATGAGAGACCTGAGCTATCTGTCTTAATATACAGTATCACAGCATGTGATACAGAATCAACATGCCATGCTTTAATGAGCACTTACTGTCAGGCATTCTGGAAGGTAAAAATGGATTAAAAAGTATATCTATGTTCTAAAGGAATTCAGAAGAGACACACAGACCAGAAACAATTAGGGACTAATTCAAAATACCATGTTATCAAGTACTGAATCACCAGAGAGAGATCACCAAGTGATGCAGCAAGAGAAAAATAATTGAGAACTGAAAAACCTTCATGAAAAGATTAAAGTTGGTTTCTGATGGAGAAATGCCAACGGGGAGAGGCTTCCCAGGTGGTGCTAATAGTAAAGAACCCGCCTGCCAATGCGGGAGACATATGAGACATGGGTTCGATCCCTGGGTCAGGAAGATCCCCTGGAGAAGGGAATGGCAACCCACTCCAGTATTCTTGCCTGGGAAATCCATGGACAGAGGAGCTTGGTGGGCTACAGTCTATAGGGTCACGAAGAGTCAGGCATGACTGAGCACATACAATGGGGGAGGAGGGAAGAGTCAATGAATTTAAAATCTGCTTGGAGTTAGGACTTATGACTGGAAATAACATATTAATCTACTTATAACGTTTTGGACTAAAGTTACAGAAATCAACCAGAATTTCCTGAGGCAAAAGGGAAACTTATCAATTGATGGATACAAGAAAAATTACAAGCAAACCACAGGGATGGCAATTATCCAGTTGATCTGGAGAATGACTGTAACCGGGAGCTCTATCTCTGTGTATCGGCTTCATCTTTTCCATCCACAGGCTGACTCGCTTTCTCCACACGGTGGGGAACATGACTGATGACAACTCTCAGGTCTTACATCTTATCATTTTGACCATCAAATGTGGATGGATGAGGGCAGTGTAAGCAGAAGAAAGGGGAAGAGAGGTACCAGACAGACATGGTTCTATATATGTCCACCATCAAAGATGCACTTAAAAAGCTGATTCATGGGAATTGATCTTAGACTGGTAGGAAATGACCAAAAGAAAAAATAAATTGAAAGCCTGGTAGAACCTCCCATTTTGGAGCATAATGAAGCTAAAATGCTACCTTTATGCAGTCGATGGGATAGCAAAGTTGGACACGACTTAATAAGAACAACAATACAAAACTCGGTCTTATCACAACCTAGTGGATTTTTTTTTTCCGGGAGTTGGTGATGGACAGGGAGGCCTGCTGCACTGCGGTTCATGGGGTCGCAAAGAGTCGGACACAACTGAGCGACTGAACTGAACTGAAAGTGGAGTTGTAACATGTTATTTGTACAAATATTAACAAACCAATCAAAGTGAAACCTATATTGTACAATCTGTAAGATTCATTTATTCATTCATCCTTTACTTGAAGCTCTATACCTTTTCTTCGATCCTTTTTATACAGTTCAATTAAAAGTTTTTAATAATTGTTTTACCATTTCCAAAAATTATAATTTCAAAAAAATGTATTACCTACCCACTGAATGTTTCCCCAGATCTGTGTGTATGTGTGTGTAGATAGATCATAAAAGAGACAAATACCGTGTGTGTGTGTGTGTGTGTGTGTGTGTAGATAAATCATAAAAGACAAAGTAAAAATAACAAAATTTTAGTAACTGTTGCATCTTGGAGGATATATGGATACCTGTTCTAATAATTCAATTTTTTGGTATACAGTACCTTAAAGTATTCATTATAAAAATTTGAAGAGAAGTAGAAGCTTGACAGACAGCTTCACATTTTAAATGAAAACATAATGAAAGCTTAAAAATGAAAATGGGGTTTCAGGAAGACGCATGGAGTAAGGGTATGGTTTGAGTGAGAGGCAAGAGAAAAATAGGGAGACCTAGGAGATTACTGTCAGCGTCCAAGCAGATGGAGAGGGGGATGGGCTAGATGAGCGAGTGGCCGAGAGAATGAAACAGAAGGAATGAACCCGGAAGACACTGTGATGAATACTTAACAGAAGCCAGTGAGTGCTAGGTGAGTGTGGGGGAGAGGACAGAATCAATGAATCCTGGTTCCCCAGGTCAAATAATTACAGAGGGGAGAGAAACAGATCTAAAGCAGGGAGCAGATCTGTTGGGCTAAGACGATGTCTTTCATTAAACAGGTTAATATATTGCCTCTTCCATGTGAATCATGTAAGCACCATGCTGAATGGTGGTGTATGTGGTATCATCTCCTCCTCAGTCTCTGAAAGCCCAAAAGACAGCACAGCACACCATCACCCTCAGAGCAAGAGCAGCAGACACACTGGGCTGGAGCCCGAGGGGGAACCGCGTGCGTCAGCCCATATGCTCCGCCCCGCCCCCCGCCCCTACCCCCGA